>JAGFBZ010000694.1:0-148983 GCA_018398805.1 Hirundichthys speculiger | reverse complement strand
GTACAGTATAATGGATTATCCATGTTGCCAGCTGAAAAATGTGCAATTTTCAATTGTTTTATCTTCAAATATGCTTTATGATATTATTACCCACTCCCACTGTCAGATAAATAAAATAAACAATATCAGGATTTTAAACCATTCATGCAGACATATCAGTCCGCTCACTATTGTTGTGCTACAGTTATTAAAACCGCATGACTATGATATTTTCCCATAATTAGAATTATGTTCACCATTTTGGACATCTTTTAAGACAGACCTTCCATATAGAATATCACTTAAAATGTGTTAAACAGAGAATTGTTAATCCCAATATTTAACCATCGATAAACATCTTTCCAAAACAACATTGTGACTGAACAAAAGAAGAATAAGTATTCAATTGTTTCATGTTCTGTCTTACAGAAAACACACAGACTTACTTCAAAACTGAATCTTTTTCATATGGTTTCAGCAGCAGGGATAAATATTGTTTTTTCATTTGAGCTGGATTTCTTTTATCTTGGGTGAAATCGGCCATTTAAGTTAACTACTAACTAGGTAACTAGTGTCACTTCATTATTTTTGTTGACTTTTTGTCATCATGGAACATATTTTCTTTAAACACTCTTCCAAGGACTTTGTTGTTGCATTTTCTTTCACTAAATTTCAATTCACTGATTTTTAAATTGGGCAGTTTAACAGACACATTTGAGTTTGTGAGGATATTGTTAATTATGCATTTTAACGGAAGAGGAATGGCTCTAAGTTGATTAAATCTCAATAAGAGCATTTTAAGCTACAATGAAATACAAATGAATGAATGAAAAATGAAAAACTACTTTATTAATCCCAGAAGGGAAATCAACATTGTAGTAGTTTTTTTTCAAAATAAATGTTAAATTAATAAAATAAATGTTTCTACAAATGAATTAAACTGCAATAAATTGTCATTTATATCCATCAAGTCAGTAACAAATATAACTGTTTTATTATATCTTCTTATTTAATAAGGTCTTTCTGTTTATTGATTTGGTTCTATTATTCCACAAGGGGAACTATTGGTGTAAAGATGTGGATGAACATCATTTCCAGTAGAGCGTATTTGTGAAAGTCAGTTTGATTGATAGTTTAGTTTTTTCAAAATCAGACTTTAATGCTTTAGCATTTAAAAATGCTAATCCTCCAACCTTTTAGAAAATATATTTTGATATATGGAACCACAAGGAATCGCGTTTTGCCAAATAAGGTTTTATCTAATTCAACTTTAAGACACCTATCTTATTATTTTAAAATCTTAAACGGTGTTTATCCATCCAATCAACTACTAGAACAACCATTTGGGTTTGAAACTAATAAGTGCATTTTTCTGTGATAATACTGAACTTCAGAACATTTTTTATCAATGTATGTTTTCTGAAGCACTCTGGACTGATGTACATGACTGGCTTCATAGATTCATCTTGAATCTTTCTCTCACAAAGACATTATTTATGGTCTTGTCATGAACAACAAGGAATCTTTCCTAATGAATAATATTGTCATTCTCTGTAAATTCTTTATACATCGATGTAAATATATGAAAAATAGACCACAATTTCATTGCCTTTCATAACAACTAACAAAAAGCATGAAACTTTTTAATTTAATTGAAAAATATAATTTACAAAATAAACCCTATCTTTTGTTCATTATTATTTATTTGACAGATTTTTTGTTTTGTTTTTATATATACAAACTTATTTCTCTCTTTTCCTTTTTTGTATTTGCACAGGTTCCTAGAAAAATATTCTATTGTATGTAAGCCATGTTGTTTGTATTTAATTTTGTTGAATTCTTGGAATAATTTAAAAAAAAAAAAAAAAAAACGGGAAAAAAAGAAAAAAGTTCTATTCATTTCCGACGAACTGCAGAACATTAGGACAACCCCGCCCACCAGGCCCCGCCCACCAGGCCCCGCCCACCAGGCCCTGCCGAACGTACCATTGTGTACAATAGAGAAGGGTTGGGTTTATGTTCCCCTACGTAACATAAACTGATGACGCACACAACGGACGCAATTTCCCAGTGCCCAACGGTTGTTGTCATGGAAACAAACAAACATAAAACCCTCTGACCTTTCAGTGTGAAAGATTCGCTTTAAGTGAAAGTCCTAAGTGAAATAGGTTTCAGCTATGAATGAAATGAAATGAAATGAAATGAAATAAAAATTTAAAAAGGGAAAATTCTTGGACCTCATTGATTTTTTATTTTTTTTTTTAAACGTTTTATTTCAGTCAAATTCAGAGATGGCAAATACGAAGAAACGTGTAACTCAAGGCATAAATATTGGAGATGTTCTCCACAGTTTTTCAGAGACTTACGAAGTTGAAAAATATCTGAATAGTGGGACATTTGGTCGTGTTCTAAAATGCAAAATTCAGGGATCTGAAAACCACGTAGCCATCAAGTTACTGCAATCCAGTAAATCCTCAGAGTATGAAAAGGAAGCAGATATTATCTCGAATTAGAGAGTTAGACCCTGACAAAAACAACTTACTGACTTTTATTGAACGTTTTCAATATCAGAAATATTTTTGTCTGGTCACAGAACTGTTGGATTGTGACTTATTAGATTTTATGTCAAAAAGATATCGGACCTCGCTTACTATCTCTGAAATTCGTGTGATTTCTCAGCAGCTGTTCGTGGCCTTAAAAGTCTTGCACAGCATCAACGTAGTTCACACCGATATCAAATGTAATAATATAATGTTGGTTAATCACACATCGCAACCATATAAAGTTAAACTGATTGATTTTGGACTTGCTAAGGAAACATCCGTGTTACAGACGAAAAGATTCGTACAAAATCTTTCTTACAGCGCTCCAGAAGTTATTCTTTGGCACCCTTCTCGTGATCAGAATATAGATACATGGTCTCTTGGTTGTGTTTTAGCTCGCTTATTTCTTGGTCAAAATCTGTATCCAAATATATGTGAATATGAGGTAGTGAGGATAATGGTGCAGGTAAATGGTCAGCCTCATAATGAATTTCTGGATGGCGCAGAAAGAACAGAGTATTTTTTTAATTACACACCATCTGATCCCCAAAATAAATGGTTGCTGAAATCGACTCGAAACTTCAAACGTGAAACAAAAGACAGTTTTATGAGTCATGAGGGAATATCTAATTCCATTCATAGTCTAGATGAGCTGGGTGTTCTGCCCAGGATTCTGATAAAAAACCAAAATGAAAAAGACGACATAAATGCATTCATCAGTCTTCTGAAGCAAATGCTGGCCATAAATCCAGGTCACAGAATCAGTCCTAGTGAGGCTCTCAACCATACAAATTTATTATTATCAAATTTATTATCAAATACATTTCTGACTATGGAACATTTATCTGGTTCAACTAATCAGTCTTATGTGACCAAAGCACAGGAAATGATGGCGATGTACCCCGGTACTGTTGACACTACTGAAGGAAATGCTGCAGTTCCTGGTACTTCTGGAACATGAGACGGTTAGAAACTAAACATAGTTGGTTCTTCTACAACATTTTCCAAAGTAAAGAAGAAATGACATAAGCAGTTGAAAAAAAAAAAACATTTATAACACATGCACGCTCTTTAAATTTGATCAAAAAGCTGGGGCAGCACGGTGGTGAGTCGTGGCTAAATTCTTGCCGTCTGCGTGGGTTTTCTCCGGACTGTCCGGCTCCCCCCCACACTTAAAGTTAAGTGTTAGGTTGATTGGTGATTTTAAATGATGTGTAGCAGTGAGCATGCATGGTTGAATGCAGCCTCAGGAGCTCACAAAGCCAGTATCTTTTTGAGCTGGTTTCAAGCCCAGAGAAATGCGAAGGTTTTAGCATCCCATGTGTAGCAGCCAGTTTAAGTGTGTGTATCTCTTGGTGGCAGTGACAATGAGGACTGTTGCTGCATCACCAGATCGGCCATGTCATTGGGTCCAACGGCCAAAAGAAAGCTTTGTACACGGTAAAACAAATGCTCTGAATTCAAACCCAAGTGCGTTTCAAGGATCAAAGAAACATCTTATGTATGAGCGTGATGCAGGAACCCATTCAACCTAACAACTCATTGGAAACCAGAACAGATCGAGGCAAATTTCTAACTATTATGCAACGTCAAAATGGCATTCCAGCTCTTCTCATGCAGCAACAGTCCTCATTGTCTGCCACCAAGAGATATACCAACCTTTGATGGCGACCCGCTTGAATATAACACATTCATAAGAGCATTTCAGCACGGAGTGGAAGGAACGACATCCAGCAGCATAGATCGCTTATACTTCTTGCAGCAATATACAAAAGGACAACCAAAAGAACTGGTTACGAGCTGTCAACACATGACACCTGAAACAGGATATCAAAGAGCAAGAGAACTTCTAAAAGAACATTTTGGAAATGAGCAGAAAGTAGCTAGCTCATACGTGGAGAAAGCCCTTGAATGGTCACCAGTAAAATCAGAGGACATCAAAGCTTTGCAAGCTTTTGCATTGTTTCTCTGCGTCTGCTGCGATGCTGTGGAGGATGTCAGGTACATGTCGGAAATGAACATGCCATCTAACACGCGTGCCATTATCCTGAAGTTACCTTATGAGTTGAGAGAAAAATGGAGGGACACTGCTTATGACATACAGGAGAAACATCAACGTCAAGCCATGCAGTCACTTTCATTGAAAGACAAGTATGTATTGGAAACATTCAGGACGTACCCATCTCATCACCAACGAGTAAAAGTGGAAACATATCACAAGTTCACATCAAAGGAAGACGAAGCAGTTTTGCAACTTCTGTGGCAGCTGTCACTTCTGAGCCTGTGACTCAAGTTCAAAAGGAGACAATTAACATTGTAACAGACGCTATACAAATAAAATTGAGTTGAATTGAATTGACCCGGGAAATGTTTGATCATTCAAAAGTGTCTAAAAACTAAACTCCCAATAAACACTGTTTATATGTCATTATTAACTCCATCACTAACTATTTCAGTCAATATTTACTCTTTACCTCTCACAGATCAGATCATGGTTCAATGAGAATAATTCACTCGTTTTTTTTTTTGTTGTTTTTTTAATTAATGTTGAAACATTTTTAAATGTGCATTGGAAAGACCTATCTATAAAATACATTAGTTCAATCTGACATTGACTTTTTTTTCTAATTATTCTGTATTTTGAACTTTTCTTTTTGGGGTGAAGTTGATAAATTAACACAAGAAAACCTCAATCTTCAGGTCTGAATTAAATCAAAATCAACACAGTTCCTTCTCTGGACCTGGACCGTCCGGCATGGAGCTTCTCGCTGCTTCTACTGGGACTCTGAGGGGGCGGATCGTCCCTCTGCGGCGGACTGGTGGAGTGCCGCCGCAGCTGGACCTGCCGGCCGCTCTGAAGGCAAACCACCGCCACTGGATCCGGGCTGCAGCGTCACGGAGCCGGGACGGGAGCCCCCAACGTAGCAGCGGCGGCAGCATGCTGCCCCCGTCCAGCAGTCTACACGCCGGATGGGTCAGCTGACCTGGCAGGGGCCGTCTGGTGACCTGGTGGGGCCCAGCACCGCCGGGGGAGACGACAACGGCCTGGTCCGGTCCGCATGATGAACCGGGCTCTGGGACGGTTGGCTCCGTCACTCGCCGGACTGAATGGAGTTCAGTCTTCCCAGAGGAGATGGTCTGGTTCATCGGTGTTTCCTCCTCTGACCTGGAGATATCTCACTTCATCATTATGGAGATATACTGGTTTTAACGGCTGTTAACTGTTTTAACGGCTGTTAACGGCTGTTATCTGGAGTTAGCACTCGGACCACGGGACCTGGCATGAAAAGGAGTGCTGGACGCTGGCAGTTCCTCTAGTACACCAGAAGAACTGGTGTAGTGAAACTTGAATTTCCCCCTTGGGGGATTAATAAATTATTTTTGAATTTGAATTTTGAATCCCAGCTGTCCTAACAGCGCCTGAAAGCAGCTGCTCATGTGAAAGGTCCTTCAGTGCACTGCGTCGGCTGCACTCCTGGCTAAGCCAAACAATGGCTCAGAAAAGACTTCACAGTCTTGCAGTCATGTCTATTGGGCCCTATGAAATCCATTTTATTTTTTCTCGAATTCCGTTTTTTTTTTTTTTTTTTTTAAATTTTCAGTGTTTTTCAGTTTTTAATTTTTGAGAACTCCGTTTTAAGCATTTTATGCAAATTTAACCCCAAGACACAAATACTGGCCATGGTTACATGATGTTTTTTAATTCGGAATTAATAATTCAGAATTAAACTATTTTCCTTCGAGTTTACATGGAAATAGTGATTCTGAATTGAGGTTCACATGGAAAACACGTTTGTTCAGCTTTATCCAATTCCACTTAAGGTCTGGGGGTTGGTAAGGGTTCTGATTGGATAGGGGGGCGAACGTCTTTACGTCTACCGGAAGAAAACAAACTTAGCAACAACTCGATTAGCAACAACATTCCACTTATTTTTGACCTGGGTGGCGTCTCTATCTGCGAAACCTCTTTCATTTAACCTAGCCGCTACATTGTTGAAAAGCTCACAATTTTTATGTTTCCTGCCATCTGTTCTTTTAATTATTTCCAGTTCCTCCAAGCTATTTATTAAATAAATCATCTCTGCTCTTGATACCATTTACTGCCTGCTGCCATCTTGAAACTTTGTTTCGAAAACAAGCCCAGCGTCATCGCAACAGATGGGCAAGAGAACGAGCATGCGCAGAAAGACCGGAATTAATTTAAAGCGGAATGAGTGTATAAATGAGTGTACCGCAGAATAATTTTATTCTGAATTAAAATCAGAATAAACCAGCCACTTACTTCGGAATTAAGTTTAATTCGGAATTGACATTTTCATATGGAATTAGGTGTTTACATGGTAACTTTTATTCGGATTTCACTTTAATTCTGAATTAAAGAGGAATTAAACTTCCCATGTAAACGCAGACAATTTATGCAATTATGACTGTAAACTTTAATGTTTTCATACTTTTAAACATATTGCATCCAACAAAACATTAGTTTTTTTGACAAACAAAAACATTTCAAAAGTTCTTTTTATGAAATAACTAAGAAAAAAATAACTCAAATAGGTAAAATCCATTCAAAGTGCAAAAAAGAAAAAAAAATGTACCAGCAGTAAAATAATTGTTTTAACTTGTTTAATTTCTTCTGTTTTTAGACACATAGTTTGTCATAACGTACTTGACATTTTTTCAGGTATGTCATGACAAACTGTGTCTGATAACAGAAGAAACTATATTTACTACAGCTGATGTAGATACTATGAAATCCAAAGCACTGAACACTGGTTGAGTGTGTGTCCGTCCGTGTGTGGGTTTTTTTTTTTCTTGTTTGTTTTTTATTTAGGTTTTCCAGTTATTGCAGACATCCCCATTTAAATGCAGAATTTTCATCCTCTTTGTGTTTAGTTCAGTGAGTGTTTCTCGCCTTTTTACGTCTGTGCTTTTCACTCATTAAGTGATCCTCGCACGTATCTTTTCGTGCCCATCCAACTGTGTGCCGGCAGAACTTTCAGAACATTGAATCACCAGACACATAATAATCTCGGAGAAACTGCTCTGTCCTGTACCTGGGAGGAAACCGCTAGTTCCTTCGCTTCTTCGCTGGTGTCTCAGATGGCCGCTTTGATGTGTGTTCTTTGGATTGTTATTTGGTTGTACTAAGTTCATTTTGTCTTCACTTATCAATTAGTTAAATTGTTCTTTTATCACTTTTGTCTGTGATAAAAGAACAATTTAACTATTTTTTTTATTTTCTGGTTAATAAGTAAATCGGGGGCAGTAAAGCTACAGTGTCCGCCTGCTTGGAAGTCTCCTTTTAGTGAAAAAAAAAAAAACGCAAACCCCTCTTGGAACATTTTCTCGAAAGAAAAGTTCCTTTTAGTCCGGAAGAAAAAAAAAACTAATTTACGCAAACTGCCGTTCAGTTCTGTTACATTTCGGATTTAAAGTGAGATTTAATTCCGGTTTTTAAGTCCAATTGACCTTTCGGTAAGCGCTGCCCCCTTCCTAGTTACTGTTGCTAGGTCGGACATTCTCGCTGCTCCTCCATTAAGGACAATGTTATTTTGCCATTTTTCCGATGCCTATCAACCGTATTTACATTACACTAGAATAACGCCGTGGTGAAATATTGCTGCTGGGGACCTGCAACAGTGACTCGAGGTGTCCAGAACGTTTGGAGAGACATTTTTATTCCCTTTAACAAGATAAAACAAACGGTGGAAATCTGCAGGCTTTGGTTCAGTTATGTGTCCGTCCACAGAATCAACTGAACGTGGGGAAAGTTACAAAACACACCAACATTTACTCCAAGGTAAGTTTACTTTGTTCATTAGATGATTGATTTAACCACCGTTTAGTAAAAGTAATATGATTTAGCAGCAGGGAGGGTGATCGTATACCTCCCACTAGCCACTACCCAAATGCCAACTCCCTTACTCACATTGTAGGCGTGGCAATGGGCGTGTCTTTTGCACTTTCCGCAAACTCGGTATCTTGCGATCCCAGGTTTAGGATAGCTATCCTAAACCTGGGATCGCAAGATACCGAGCATGTCGGCGCTTAAAAGAGCGCGTCCAAATGGCATAAATGTGCGTCCACGTGGTCACATGTGGACGTGAACAAACGGCTCTACCTCTCGATTACGCATCACCGTATTACTGTCAGACGTTTTTATTCTCTTGAGGTCAGAGGATGTCTGGTCAGCAGTTGTGGTGGATGTGGGAATAGTCACGGCCAGACACGCCAGTCTGTACAGCTGTGGCATGTAGCAAAAATGTGGCAGCATGTGGCAAAAAATGAACTATTTAGTTCATTTTTTGAAATGGTGAACTGAACTAGTTCATTTTACTTTCTGTGAACTATGAACTGAACTAGTTCGTGTAGAAAGTGAACTTGCCCAACACTGTATAGCGATATATATCATTTTTTCCATGACAATTTCTAAAAACAGTTGAACACTAAGGGCCTGATTTACTAAAGGTTTGCGTGCGTAAAAACGTGTGCAAACTTGACATCACCCGCAAACCAATGCGCAAGCTGATTTACTAACAGCGTGCAAAGAGAACTGCGCCTCTCAAATGAGCAAAATAGCACACGCTGTTCATTTAGCACTTTTGCCCTGATGAATAATCAATATGGGGCGTACCCGCCAGAAAGCGCAAAATACTGGGAGGGGAAAATGCAAATAGGTTCATTTACCACGCGCAATGAGATTTACCAACCCTGAAAGTAATTGCGGGGATTGTGATTGCGTCTGTATTTAGTACGTTCGAAAAGAAGGTGCTAATCTGTCCAGCATTACGCACCGATGGCTGCTGTTATTGTGGCAAGGAGGCGACATCGCCAAAATCAAAGAATACGCAGAGAGAGAGTCTTTCGGACTCGTGTAAATTTGTTTGCACATGCAAAAGGAGGAATATTTTATTTGAATGTTAAATCGAGTATTATTCAGCAAAAGGTTGCCACAGGAGGCACCAGGGTTTCCGTTGTCTGGTAATTGCTGGACTTTGTCTGGTAAAATATGCGGAAGTCCGGGATTTATAATCTCTCCGGTCAAAATGTCCGGTGAAAATACTCCTCCCAAGCACAATTTCAGTTGTAATAAAATGGGTTATTTCCACATCATTTTATGAAAAACGCCTCGGGATTCTCCCAGAGGAGCTGGTGGAAGCGGCCGGGGGATCTGGACCTCTGAAGCTGCTGCTCTGAAGCTGCGACCCGACTTCGGATAAGCGGAAGCTAATGGATGGATGGATGGATGGATGGATGGATGGATTTTATGAAAAAACATATACTTTTTTTTACGAATGAGTAGTGTGTGAGGACGAGTCGGCTCCAGCCACAGCTCCACTCATTGATGCCACAGGTGCGCGCAGAGACGCATCTCCGTCATGACAGCGTTTCGCGATTGGAGACTTGAACTTCTCAACGGCCACTTAACCACCCGTCTGTCTTGTTTGCCGAAGTTTTATTAAAGGCCACTTTTTCTTTAGTTCTTCGCCTTATATCTTGCCACCTTCTTTTAACCTCATCTGCCGTTCTTTTTGTCTTACCAACTGCATTTATTCTATCGCAGATTTTCTCCCATATTACGTTTCTTTTGGTAATGTTTAAATTTCTTTGCTTTAGTTCATGAATGTGTTTATTTGCCTCTTCCACTAATATCTCTAACTCCAACTCGTCAAATTTCATTTTGCGCTTGCGTCTATCCTGCTTTCCATCCAGACTCTCCATGGCGCAAACCGTAAGACACGCAACACCTCATTTAAATACTGCGGTTTGCACCCGTTATCAATTGCGCGAGCATTCTTAGTTGATCACCCGCAAAACACACAACAACAGCACGCGCAAACTTTTTCAGTGCACACGCAATTTAGTACTCTTTATTTAGGATCTTAGTAAATCAGGCCCTAAGTGTAGCTTAACACTAATATCTGACAGAGAAGAAGAAAATGAGTGTATAGTAGGACTTAAAGGAGAGAATATGAACTTTGACGTAGACACAATGTTTGAATATTACTTCTTTAATTTGTTTGAAACCACATAGATGTGAGTTTCATAATCCTATTTGGTAAAATGAAAAGAGAAATGTATGCACAATTAACAGTGAGAACAATTTGATCTTTTTTCTCTCTTTTCCTTACACTTCTGCATTTATATAGAAAAATCATGTTTTTATCAGTTAAATGCGCACACTTACTGTGAAATCTGGTGCTTTTAAAAGCATAAAACAGTTTATAGAAAATATATTTTTTCTTCATTTCAGCCATATAAATGCATTATTTCCATTGTACAGAATAAAACATAAATTTTAGTTAAACGCTGTTTTTAATTTTCAACATGGCATGAGATTATTTCTATGGAGCCCCATTCGGGTCATAATTCAATGAATACATGAGTCTATTATTATGAAATACAGGTGTTTATTATTATGAAATATTTCCCATTATTATGATAATGGTTTTGTTTTTCATAAGAATTAGCTTTTACATAATGATGGATTCATTTTTCATAGGAATGATTTGTGTGTCAATCACAGCAGAGAGGGCGGAGCCATTTATGTGATTGGCTGCTCTTTCATTCAGGCATAAGCAACAGAACAGTGAATTGCCAAATCAGGTCAAAATAGTATCACCTGATAAATTATCATTTTCGATATTGTCTGCTAACCTGGTCAAGGTTTCCCGTAGCTCAGTCCAAGCTGCCATAGCTACAACCGGACTAGGAGCGCACCTTGATGACGCCACGGCCCGCTGCTAACGGGACCTCACGGCCAAAACTAGTCGATGTCAGAGCGTAGAATGGAGAAGGATCAGCCAATGAGCGTGTAGGTCAACCACTGGCCCCGCCCAGTGGCAAAATATAATTTTTATGTAAAAGCTCATTCTTATGAAAAAGGAAGCAATTATGTAAAACTCATTCTTAGATTAAAAAGCCATTTTAAAATAAACTTTTATGCAATAAACTAAGATTAAATAATAATAAAAATATATTTCATAATAATTACATTTTTTTTCATAATAATGGGAAATAATAATAATAATAATACACATATATTTAATAATAATGGAAATATTTCATAATAATAAACATGTATTTCATAATAATGGGAAACATTTTATAATAATGGATACATATTTCATAATAATAAATGCCTGTATTTCATAATAATAGACTCATTTATTCATTGAATTATGACCCAAAAGGGGCTCCATATATTTCAAGACTAAATTAAAAAAAGAAAAGTATCATGTTGTTTTCTAGATTTTGTAGCTAGCTTTTCTGTTCACAGGTTGCAGCTTGTTCTGCAGCTTCACGTTGAAATGTTCCCTCAGAACTGCTTCTATGTCATCATCAGTTATTTCCCTCATGTCTAAGATGTCGACGCCCTCTTCTGGTTTGTACGTGACCTCGCTGTAGGTCCAGCCAACCAGGCCTTTGAAACCTGTTGGTGTTTGCAGAGAGCAGATGGACTTGTTCATGAACAGGGAGGTCGGTTCTGTTTGAAGCGTATCGTTTATCTCAAAGAAGTGTTCGACCTCACGAGGCTCCAAGGTGAAGCAGTAGATCTGCCTCGTCTCCTGCCTGTCCACCAAACTGGACGAGGAAAATTCTGGATTAATGACCTTTGGTTTTCTGGCGGTCTTCTCCAGAACCCACTTGTCTCCTTGATCAATGAGACGAAACACACCTGGTACCTGTGGTTGGTCTTTTCCAGTGATGAGCTCCAGTGGCTCCCAGACTTGGGATGACATCCCAAAGCTCACATCTGTTATATAAGACTTCCCATCAATCACAACCATGTTGATGAGATGATCATCTACAGGAGCAAAGTCCTTGAGAATACTGTTGAAAACTCTGGAGCCCAAGGTCGTGGTGTCGAAGCCCATTTCCCTCAGCACCCACCCAAACAGGTAGTTGTTCTCAAGACACCAGCCTCCACGGCTGCTCCTCACCGTCTTATTGAAAACAGCCTGGAGGTCCATGACGATCCTCTCACCACAGTGGATGCTGAGGTTTTCAAACGGGATCGACATGACGTGCAGCCTGTGGATCAACGCCAGCGTTGCCAGATCCGGTTTGTCATAAGAGCCGTGGAAACCAATCCTTTGGAAATACTCCTCCAAATTCATTTTCCCTGAAAAATGTATGACATTTAATTAATTCTTTGAACCAGTGTTTTACATACTTACACATGAATTTGACAAACCACCCAATTAATCACAAAGCTAAATAAATAAATGAATAAATCCCAGCAGCTGGTCTTGATGACGTTTAGTTGCATTTTCTGTTTTCATTCAGAGAAAACAGTCAAAATTAGATATAAGATCTGTTCCTATTCTAATTACACACTGTAAAAAAAAAAAAAAATCGTAAACGGTAATTTTCCAGCAGCTGGGGCGCCAGAAAAATACAGTGAAATAACAGAAAATTATTTTCTCATAAAAATAAGTTTTTTTTTTCCATAATTAAAACATAGTTTGTAGTTGTAATTTAAACAATATTTTATTTTTTTAGGATGTTTTTAACATTTAATTAGAAACATTTTCACATTTCTAAACAATTAAATTACCTAGAAATTTGGTAAGTAAATGCTGTATTACGAATAATAATGCTTAAATTTACAGAAATGTGCTGTTATTAATTGGTTTCAATGACATTATTTTATGTAAAGAAGTTGTATAATAATTTGTGTTTGATGTATATAACACAAAAAACAATGTGATTCATCTTCCAAAACATGTCAAGAAATGTTGAAAAACTAGATATTGGGTTTAAAACAGCTACAATTTTAAGAACTGTAGCCTTTGTATTGTAGTGGATCCTGGTCTGCAACACCTGACAGCCACGGAACTAGCAGAAGGAGTATTTTGTCAACTTCCTGTTTTTGTACAGCACAAAATTTGTTATACACACTTCATAAACAAACTCACGGGTACTCATTCGAACACAGACAGACTTAACTCAGGGTGACACAAATGAACATGTTAAATGTAAGGGGTCTGAATCAACAGGGGGTCAAACCAGCAACAGACTTTACATGGCAGCATTAAATCAAATAGCTAACAGATAAACACAGATAAGCACCTAAACAACCAGGGCTGCAAAGGATGCTGGGAAATGACCCAAAAGGACCTGCCAGATCACTAGCAGCATATCTATCAGAGAAATGCTTTATTGAAAGCATTAAATTGCAGCTCACTTGGTAGAGCTGATGCTCCATAAGCAGAGGCAGCAGCCCTAAGTTCAAGTCCAACTCTTTATTATTCACCCTCTCAAGCTTCACCTTTCCCTATGTCTCTTTAGATGTCCTTTCAAAATAAATATAATAATTTATTAATATAATGTTAATAAATGTTACCATCTAGAAATGAGAGTATTTGTAGTTATTTTCAATTAAAATATTAGTCAATTAACAAAGAAATTATAGTAAAATTACAAATTTTTACTATTAATTCCTCAGTAATTTAAAATGATTTTTTTTCCCTTTTTTTTTAGAGTTTTAAAGTTGAATTTTACAGTTTATTCCCTTAAATAACAGACAAATATTTGTGAAATTACGATATATTTATGAACGTATTTTAACAATAAATATATGTATTTCTAATAGGCTTTTTTTTGTAAAAGAACAGAAATATTGTGTGTTTTCACAGTTACAGTGATTTAATGTTATTTTACATTTGACATGTAAAATCACAGTGTATTTTTGTAAATTAAATGGTTTTTTAAAAATACACAAAAAAATCTGTAAAATAGACAGTAAAATGCTGTTTTTTACAGTGTATAATACTTTAGACACACTCACAAAAAATCCCTGGCACAAGAAATATGCTGCTAAAAGGAATAATCTTACCTAAGTCAAGCAATCAGAACTGTGTGGACTCTTGGGTTGAGAGACAGAAATGAAAGAGGACTAAACCAAAGTTAATATATAAACAAGATCACAAGGCTGTGTTGGAGTCCCGTGCATAAGGCGGGTAGATTTGACAACCTTTATACCTCTTCAGTGACTCTTGAAGGAAAATTATTACAGGTCCTTTCAAATCTGAACTGTCATCAGTCCCAAGGTCCCTCTGAGGACTAACTCAGACCCTCAACACCAGTTTTTATACCCATGTCGTCCAATAAACTGCAAAGTCATTGAGCAATTCTTATCTACTTCTCATAAAGGGACAGTGGTGCTTTAGGACAACGTTTTTCAACCATGCATTAGTGTCCTTGTGGGGGATCGTCCGCCGTGGAGCGGGAAATTATTCAATTTCACTTAAGTAGTGAAAAAAGATCACTCTGTTACTTTTTTTTTTTCTTTGCTGGTGGTCTGCTGCGTGATTTTCTTTCCCTTTTTTTCCCTCTCAGAAATGTGTCCTGCATCAACAAAGGTTGAGAAACACTATTTTAGGAGACCAAACAGAACCTGATGGGGTGGCACAATTTCACGGGGCAACACTCGGAGAATCGCTAAATGAGCCTGTAGGATGGGTCGAAACGAGGTGGTTTGTTTCTTAAAGGAAAACACAGTCTTGTATTTTATAGGGCTGGGCAAGTTAACACGTTATTATCGCGTTAACGCATTAATTTATTAATGCCGACATTTATTTTATCACACGTTAACGCATGTTGCTCACATGCTTTTGTTTTGAAAAGTCTGTTTCTGGCTGCTGCAGAGCCGGAAAACAGTAAACATGTGGAAAAGCTAAAACAGACATGGAGAACGGTAAAAATCCGTGAACTTTACAGTTCAGGTACCTACCTGTCAGGTAGGTACAGGTAGGTGCAGTGCGGCTCCATCTAGTGGCACAGATGTGTAATGACAACAGAAAGTCTATTCCTTGATTATAAAAAAAAAAGCCATTTCTGGGTCATGTATACCAGACAATAAAATACTAAAAAACAAATTCCATCCTGTGGCTTGTTTGCTAAAATTGAAATATAAAAAAAATGTCTTTTTTGTGTTAGATTAAAAAACAGAAAAAAATAAATAATCACTTTTCAATTTTTTTTAAATTTTTGATTGACAATTTAAAATGGAAAAAAAATGATACACAGATAATTACTGATTGGTAAAGTTACTGAACTTTAACATGGACATTTTGATTTTAAAGTTCTCCCAGACGGAGGATTCAACAGAAACAAGGTTATTTGTAACAACTGACAAGTTGAACTCCCCGTTAAAAGTTTCTGCTGTTACCTCAGAAATTACCTGTTTTAATGTTCTGATTGTGGCCCCTAGATTGTTAGGATTTTGTTTGTAGACTTTTTATTATTCATTAAAAAAATAGGATGACATTAATGTCCTGGCAGTGACAATAAGCTTTATTTTATTTTACATTTTTTAAGATGAGATTTACACTAAATATGTGTTACTGACAAGTGCTGATGTTAAAAGTGTTTGAACAACAAATGTTATGACACTTTAGTTCATATGTCAGCAGAACATTTAAATAAAAGTGACCTTTACACTACTTTTGAATTCATTATTTGATTTCCCGTATACAATGCGATTAATCGTGATTAATCAGGGAAATCATGCGATTAATCGCGATTGAAATTTTTAATCGTTGCCCAGCCCTAATTTTATAACGCATATTTCACATGAACTGAGCTTGTGGTCATAACTGAGAAACGAGCAGCGATTATAAAGTCAGTCATGAGCGACAGGAGTTTATTACAAAAAGACTGGACAGCCGTGCAACGCTGCACCAACAACCAGATGAACATCACGGTGGAAGTTGCTCCGTCTGACGGTGGTTGATCTCAGCTCAGAACCGGCTTTGAAGCGGCCCAGAAAGAAGATCCATGGTTCTGTCAGTCAGACGTCTTCGCTGCTTGATTGTGACGAGGAACGCAGCGATCACGTCTGACGCAAGTCTGCTTGTTTGAACTGATAACGGCGCTCGTCCCTTTGCACCATTATCAGCCTTTTTTTTTCTTTTACAAAGTACATAAAGAACTGAGATAGATAAATATTTAACATGCTTAATATTTAACCGATATTTATGAGTTAGCAGAAATATTACAAATGAGAATGTTATAAAGCAATAAATACTGGAATGCTCAGTGCTGTTATTCAGTTAATAAAAATATCACTAAACAATAATAATAAGTTAATATAAGCTTTTTGTTGTTTTTTTCACTTTTCCAAGAAAACTCCTTGTTTGTTATATATAGATTAACATGAATGAATGAATGCTTTATTTCGGTTTAAAAACAAAAATAAAATCATGTTTTTACAAAAGAATTTATCAGATAGCAACTGAAAAAGCAGTAGGCTGAAGCTTCAAGGCTTATTTTTGCCTATCCTGTACCATCAGAGGATTAACTGATTAATTCACAATAAAACATCAGTACTAGTACATCATTACAAAACATATGATAACTTAAACTGAAAATTGAATTCAAATCATCAAATTTCATTATAACTTTTGATCTAATTAGATTTTAAAGTCTTCTTGAAGACTAACATAGAATTACACTTTTTTATTTCATTGTTCAATCCGTTCCATAATTTTAAACCCAAAACTGACACACATCTATACTTTAGATTAGTTCTGACTTTGTGAGTTTCAAACATTAACAACCACTTTAAATTATAAACCACCTGCCTTAGCTTAAACATTTTTTGAATACAAACGGGAATTGTCTTAATTACCACTCGAAACATAATTTCTAATGTTTTTGAATATACAATGTCCAAAAATTTTAATGTGTGTGATCTTATAAAAAGCTGATTTGTAGAATCACGGTATCCAACTCCATTTATTATCCTAATAGCCCTTTTCTGCAGTTTAATTATTGGATCTAAGCTCGTTTTATATGTATTTCCCCAAATTTCAGCACAATATGTCATATAAGGCATCACAAGTGAAAAGTACAGCAAATTAAGGCAGCTCTTATTCAGTAAATCTCTTGTTTTGTAAAGAATAGAAATAGACTTGGATAAATTCTGTTTTACATGTTTTATGTGAGGCTTCCAACAAACTTTATCATCTATTATTACTCCCAAAAACTTAGTTTCATACACTCTTTCAATTTCAACATTGTTTAAATTCAGTTTTACCTCAATGTTAGTCTGTTTACCACCGAACAACATACATTTAGTTTTACTTTCATTTAGCGATAGTTTATTTAAAGCAAACCATTTGGTTAATTTCATCAATTCTATTCCAACTCCTTTATGTTCCCTCCAGAACAAAATAAATTGGTATCATCTGAAAACTCAACATATTTTAATGTATCACTCACTGTACAAATATCATTTATATAAAGTATAAATAACTATGGTCCCAACACTGAGCCTTGTGGAACTTCACAGGTTACATGCTTAAGATGAGATTTAATATCATTAATGCTCACATATTGAAACCTATTATTTAAGTAACTTCGTAACCAAAGTTGTGCTATACCTCTTATACCATACCGCTCACATTTCTGTAGAAGTAAAGAGTGACCGATCGTATCAAATGCTTTATGCAAATCAATAAACACACCTACTCCAAACTGCTTATTATCTACAACTGTTGCAATATTTTCTACAACTGTTATTATCTACAACTGTTGCAATATTTTCTACAAATTCCATCACTGCTAATGATGTTGAGCGATTGCTCCTAAACCCATACTGATGGTCATTCAATAAATCATATTTCTTAATACATACTATCAAGTGAATATAAACTCTCAACTACATGATTTTTTACTGTTAATGTCTACATGAAAACACACAGTTCATGAGATCTGAACGACTCCGTCCCTCTGTGAGGATTTATCAGAGCGTGTAAAACCCTCTGTTGCTCACAGGTTTTAGTTTTCTTGGCAGCTTCACGTTGAAATGTTCCCTCAGAACTTCTTCTATCTCGTCATCAGTAATGTCCCTCATGTCTAAGATGTCAACCCCCTGCTCAGGTTTGTACGTGACCTCGCTGTAGGTCCGGCCAATCAGAGCCCTGAACCCCGTTGGTGTTTGCAGAGAGCAGATGGACTTGTTCATGAACAGGGAGGTCGGTTCTGTTTGAAGCGTATCGTTTATCTCAAAGAAGTGTTCGACCTCACGAGGCTCCAAGGTGAAGCAGTAGATCTGCTTCGTCTCCTGCCTGTCCACCAAACTGGATGAGGCAAATTCTGGATTGACAACCTCTGGTTTCCTGCCGGTCTTCTCCAGAACCCACATGTCTCCTTTGTCTATAAGACGAAACACACCTGCTTCCTGTGGCTGGTCCTTTCCAGAGATGAGCTCCAGGGGCTCCCGTACCTGAGATGACACCCCAAAGCTCACATCCGCTATATAAGGCTTCCCATCAATGATGATTTTGTTAATGAGATGAGAATCAAGAGGACCAAAGTCCTTGAGAATACTGTTGAAAACTCTGGAGCCCAAGGTCGTGGAGTCGAAGCCCATTTCCCTCAGCACCCACCCAAACAGGTAGTTGTTCTCAAGACACCAGCCTCCACGGCTGCTCCTCACCGTCTTATTGAAAACAGCCTGGAGGTCCATGACGATCCTCTCACCACAGTGGATGCTGAGGTTTTCAAACGGGATCGACATGACGTGCAGCCTGTGGATCAACGCCAGCGTTGCCAGATCCGGTTTGTCGTAAGAGCCGTGGAAACTAATCCTTTGGAAATACTCCTCCAAATTCATTTTTGCCTGTAAAAATGCACGTTATCTCATGAATTCATGGGGCCAGTGTCACACAGACGCTGCATAATTATGGAGCCCCGTTTGGGTCATAATTCAATGAATAAATGAGTCTATTATTATGAAATACAGGCGTTTATTATTATGAAATACGTATCCATTATTATGAAATGTTTCCCATTATTATGAAATATATGTATATTATTATGAAATATTTCTCATTATTATGAAAAAAATGTAATTATTATGAAATATATTTGTATTATTATTTAAAGTTTAATGCATAATAGTTTATTTCAGAATGGCTTTTTTTTATCTAGGAATTAGTTTTTACATAATAGCTTCCTTTTACATAATAATGACATTTTGCCAGTGGGCGGGACCAGTGGTTGACCTGCATGCTCATTGGCTGATCCTTCTCCATTCTACGCTCTGACATCGACTAGTTTTGGCCGTGAGGTCCCGTTAGCAGCGGGCCGTGGCGTCATCAAGGTGCGCTCCGAGTCCGATTGTAGCTATGGCAGCTTGGACTGAGCTACGGGAAACCTTGATGTTTCTTAGTCAATGTCAACTTTTAACCGTAAACTGAGGTGCATTCTGCCACCTACTGGCCTGGAGTATATACATTACACCTCTCGCCCACTATCGATATTCACTGTTCTGTTGCTTATGCCTGAATGAAAGAGCAGCCAATCACATAAATGGCTCCGCCCTCTCTGCTGTGATTGACACACAAATCATTCTTATGTAAAACAAAACCATTACCATAATAATGGGAAATATTTCACAATAATAAACACATATTTCATAATAACGGGAAACATTTCATAATAATGGATATGTATTTCATAAAAATAAACGCCTGTATTTCATAATAATAGACTCATTTATTCATTGAATTATGACCCAAATGGGGCTCCATACGTAATAAGACACCATTTTCTGTGCCACACCAGAGAGCCAACTGACTATATAGTACAAAGATGCTTTTATTTTTGCAAAGTCATCTCAACTGTCTGAAAGTACAACATGAAAGCAAATGTGTCATTCAAAAATGAGGACAATTCGTCGGCGTTAGCTTTAAGACTTATTTAATGCACATTTGCTTGCAAAAAAAAAAAAAATCCATGGTACATTGTGTACTTTTACTTTCACACAAGTAGTGTATGACAGTGTGAGTTATAAAACTCAGTTGACCGGCCCATACTGTTAACTAGAGTGGATATTAAATCTTTTGATCCTTACGTTTTTGTTCTCACATGTATATAAATAAAATTAGTGAGGTTTTAAACCTCAGTCAAATCGCCAAACTGGTAACTGGAACAAAGCCTCGCCCTAGCGGCTGCTGCATGTCGGTTTTTACTCATTTCAGTTCATCGATCCATCTCCAATAGGCTGGACAAGAGTTTAAAAAGTCCTCTTACCTTTAGACTGTGACGTAACCTGCGTGTTGCGGCTCTTTAGAGGCGATGACGCAGCAGCTGCAACTTTCCCGGTGTTGGACTGTCATGTTATGTAATGCTGATGTATCACAAGCAGAAGCGCTATAAATAGACATATACTGGTAATGAAAAAGTTTCATTTTAAAAGGTCTAAAAAAATGTTTTAAGTAGTATTACATTGTCGCTGGGGAGAGAGCATGTTTGTATTAAACTGAATTGAGTGAATATTAAACTTTCCAGTGATGATCTGCAATTTAAGATAGTTTTCATAAATACTTATGACAGTGTTTCGCTACTTAAAGAGTTTAGAAAAATCGCAACAGTCTACGATAATAATAATAATTTCAAACTTTTTCAAAAATGATCCTTTTTATTTAAAAACGTGGTAGTGTGGTAGTGACGCTCCCCGACCACAAGATGGCAGTGTTGTTCCGGTTAACTCAGCTGTGTTGGAGCACCGAAGAGCAGAAATAAAGGACTATTTCTGTTTAAATTATGGACTTGAATGGGTTTCACTGAGGTCCATTTCCCTCTTTTTGCAGTCTTGAAGGTCTTTGAAGGCCCAGTCATAGAGAACAGGGATGAAAGCCTCCCACATCTACCTCTCAGATCCCCACTCCAGGACCAAGTCCCTGGCTGAGCTGGCAGTGTTAAAGGCCAACAGCACTGAGGGGCAGCCTGAGAACATGTCAGGCATCTATGGGCCTGGAGAACAGAGACACCTGCCCAGGATAGTTGGCCACACGGTGTGTGTGAGTGGGTGGGGGTGTCTTCAGATTTATTATGGTAACCAAGTTTGTTCAGCTTGCATCACGAGACTGTGGGGGGCGCTGTTTCACCCTTAATGAAGACAGATGGACCTGAACAGTCATTCAAGAAGACCCTTGAATGTGACTCATTCATTTTTCCCCAATTACGTCATTAACAGACATGTAATTTAAGTTTTTTTTTTAAAGACAAAAAAATAAATAAATACAGCAAAGGAGGAAATATGTGCATAATAGCGCTAAAAGGATAAGAATTGTGAACTGGACATGATGCTTGAATATCATTTATTTGTTTAAAAACACATAGATATGAATTAAAAAATCATTTAGAAAATTAAGAGAGCATTTATGCATGTAAAAACATAAGCCTTTACTTCCACTTTAGCATTTATTTAAAAAATCCCATTGTTGATTATGTAATAAATAATAAAATAATAAAAATATAATGATTATTATTCATTTATGTAACTTTTAAAAACATGAAGATAAAACAAAACAATGGCATTGAAAATATACTTTTACTCCTTAAAAATCATTGTAATGCCTGTAATGTAAATTGCCTCTGTGTATGTAATGTGCCATACAAATATACCTGCCTTGCCTTAAATCATACACATGTTCTGCTTCCATTGTACTTAATAAAAACAGCAGAGTTTTTTTTTTAAATCACATGATAATGATTTGCGTCAAGCATTTATTCCAGGGCTAAAGCAAGAACCTTAAAAAAATCATGTTTTCTAGATGGTGTAGCTCATTTTTGTGTTAATGGTTTGCAGCTTGCTAACCCTAACCCTGTATCACAGCGTGTAAAACCATCTGTTGTTCACAGGTTGCAGCTTGTTCTGCAGCTTCACGTTGAAATGTTCCTTCAGAACTTCTTCTATCTCATCATCAGTTATTTCCCTCATGTCTAAGATGTCGACGCCCTCTTCTGGTTTGTACGTGACCTCGCTGTAGGTCCAGCCGACCAGGGCTCTGAACCCCGCCGGTGTCTGCACACAGCAGATGGACTTGTTGGTGAATAGGGACGTCGGTTCTGTCTGAAGTGCGTGATTTCTGGCGCTGATAAGTTCTATACCACGAGGCTCCAAGGTGAAGCAGTAGATCTGCCTCGTCTCCTCCCTGTCCACCAAACTGGACGAGGAAAATTCTGGATTAACGACCTCTGGTTTTCTGGCGGTCTTCTCCAGAACCCACATGTCTCCGTGGTCGATGAGACGGAAGACGCCCTGGTACCTGTGGTTGGTCTTTTCCAGAGATGAGCTCCAGGGGCTCCCAGACTTGGGATGACATCCCAAAGCTCACATCCGCTATGTAAGGCTTCCCATCAATCATAAACATGTTGATGAGATGATCCTCCCCCGGAGCAAAGTCTTTGAGAACCTTGCTGAAGACTCTGGAGATCAAGGCCGTGGTACTGAAGCCCATTTCCCTCAGCACCCACCCAAACAGGAGGTTACTCTCAAGGCACCAGCCTCCACGGCTGCTCCTCACCATCTTATCGAAAATAACCTGGAGGTCCACGACCATCCGGTCGCCGCTGTGGATGCTGAGGTTTTCAAACGGGATCGACATGACGTGCAGCCTGTGGATCAACGCCAGCGTTGCCAGATCCGGTTTGTCATAAGAGCCGTGGAAACCAATCCTTTGGAAATACTCCTCCAAATTCATCTTCCCTGAAAAATGTATGGAAAGTCATTATTTTACAAATTAATCTGGGAAACCACCTTATCTCTCAAAACCTGTTTGAAAAAAATTATTGTTTCCCCCCAAAAATTACATGATGGTTAGAAACATAGAGACACACAAAAGCAAATTAACCCAGATATAGGAAATATGCAACTAACTGTTTATTTTTGAAAAATAACAGAAACCAAGCTTTGTTTCAGTGTCATGCACATTACCTGCAGATTTGAGAGACCTCAGAAATATTTAAGTGTGTCTTGAAGGTCAGTTATCATGTAACCATAAAATGGGATTAGATTATACCAGGGATTTCCAAAGTGTGGGCCGCGGCCCCCTGGTGGCCCGTCGCGGTACTGCGGGTGGGCGGTCGGAGTTCAATAAAATTAAACAAATGTTTTAAATCCTCGATCTTTTTAAAATATGTTTTTAATTACTGTAAAATATTACCGACATGATTTAAAAACATTAAGAAGTAATAAAACAAACCAGTTAAGTGTTATTCTACTGTCATCTTAACTTAATATGACAAGTGTCTCCTTATTTGTTGACCCCTTACCATGGGCGGAGTTTGCGGGGGGGGCAGGGGGGGAGCATTGCTCCCCCTGGTGGCTGAAATATGTAACTGCATTGTCAACGAACTGGCAAAAATAAATAAATGTTTTTGAGTAGTTGCCAACTACTGGTTTTGAACATCATCTAATCTTGGACTTCATGGTTTCGTGGTGAGTGTATCTTGTGTGTCATCATGTGTGCGCGAGTTTGCGCATATGTGTGCATGCGCGCCGGTTCGCGTGAGAGTGCGCCCGTTTGTTGAAAGTGCTTTACAATTTTTGCCCCCCCTGACGCAAAAGTCAAACTACGCTTATGCCCCTCACATTAATATCGGATCATGGTTCCTTGTCCTGTATGTTGATCACAGTTGTGATTAAAGGTTTCGGTGGGCTGCGGAGATTTTTTGCATTTCAAATTGGGCCTTGGTGTTCTGAAGTTTGGGAATGGCTGGATTATACTTGAAAGATGAAATATCCCCAATCCCAAGAAGCCTCTGGGGACTTTTAGTGATGGCACTGAGGGCCACAAATGTGTGTCCCAACACTCAAACAAACGGCAAAAAGCAACCTGTTAGACGGTCAGGCTGAAGCGGTGCGTGTTTTACAGCTAAATAATCTGAACAATCTGCTACATGGACCTTCCCATCAATTATGAGATTTAAAAGGGCCTCTCTGACAGGAAGTTGTTTTCTTCCGACCAGCGTACCTGCTGGCTGGTTGAAGCCCACCACCAACGCCCCCCTCGCCCGGGTTGAAGCCACTCCGGGGATAAACAAAAACTGCATTTCCTTGACTGACCACTAGGCGGCGGCTCCAAAACAGAGCAAATGCCCCTCCACCTCTCACGTTGAGACACCCGACTTTGCAGCAGAAATAAACATATTTCTATTGTTAGAATTTTACATCCACGTCAAGGAAGTTCAACTGTTTTTCATTCCGTGTCAGGTTAATAATATAAAACAGCCAGCGAATCCAGTGGCCTGACATCATTTGACTGACAGTTACCCACCAACCATCATTATTTTAGCTATTTAGCACTTAGCAGTCAGTTGACGTCTGAGCTGCGATTAAATACCAAACATTCTCGACCTCGAACATCCGGGCCACTGAACACGTCCGGGCATGCGTGGGCCATAGCAACCAGGCCAAGGGGGCATACAAACGCTCACTATTGCTAGCGAAGCCGATGCATGTTACATGTGTGCCTGTTGTGTCTGATTTCGTCATATTTTTCTGGTGATATCTAAAACATTTGTGCAGTTTACGACAGGGGGAAAGATGGTGAAGAACTGTTGTGTGTTCAACTGCACCAACAATGTTGCTCGCCAGTCACATTTGTCATTTTATATGATTCTTAGCAAGGCTACTGAGCCTGAAAGAAGAAGAAAGTGGCTGTTCGCTAATAACAGAGCAGACGAAGATACTCCAGCACACGTTATAACACTTAGTAACCCCGAAATGAAAAACCGATAGGCTTCCAGAGACCTGTAGTTTTCCATCGACTTGGTTGTATACACCTAAAAAAATAAAAAAATATTTTTAAAAAATAAAATAAAATCAATAGATCTATTTAGACCCTCTATTGTCAGTTTGTATTGCATTTCCAAGGGGTCATAGACATGGTGGACCAACAGTGACCGAGGCCTAGGCCCTAGCCTGAAGCAATGTAATAAACTCAAATTTACTTCCTTATGTATTGGGGGCTGTGTATTGGTGTATAAATATTTAAAACACTTTCTAAAAACTTGTACTTACGAGGAGTTTTTATGAGATAATGGTACACATCTGGGTACCCCAAACGAGGCCATTGTTTGGGGTTATTCGTCAGAGAATCAGCTGTGTGCTTGTATGGACACAAATCTAGGCCGACTATGTCCAATTTGGCTTTATACCTTGCTAAAGCCTCTGGCTTCAACTCATCCTGATACTGGTAAGCCATGCTCACCACCACAGGCACCAGTGACGATCGCCAAACTAAGTTAAGATACGATAAAGACGCTAAAATGGAAATAACTGAAGGAACTGTGAGTGAAAAACACCTAACGCTTTGAAACCTGCAATTTTGTATGCCCCCTGACGCTAAAACAGGAAGTGTAACCATGGCTGATCACATGGTGCGGTGACGTCACGCCGATATCGAGGATAGCCATATTTCACCATGAAAGCTTTTTTGTTAGTGTGTGGTTGTATTAATCTTACTAACAAAGCACCCTGACTGGCTGTGGTTGGCCTTAAGCACCTGAAGACGTAGCTTAGTTAACTAGCCATGCTAACAGAGCACCAACTACATGGTAGCGGTTAATTCTGATGTCATCACTGAAGCATCATCTGAAATGGGAGGCCCAGTCGGGAACGCCACTCCTCCGGCGTGGCTCGGCTGAAGCGTGACCCGACTGGTTCACATCTGTGGCTCGGAAAGATCGCCAACAACAATGTTTATCTCTGACTACCTTCGCTCCAGATGTAGTTCCATGGCGACACTTTAAATTAAGATATTTGGACAGATTTTTTTTAAAAATCAAAATGAATGTAAAGGATGATATTAGCACCCTGGGTTAGCTAACCAAGCTTAAACAGACAAATGTAACTGGTGGGCGTGTCCAGCCACTTTCTCAGCGCTAATTATTCTGCCTTTTCTGCAATGTGGCACCACAGCAGGAGGAAAAATATGTCAAAAGCACCCTGTGAAGACGTATGGTGACGTCATGAGGGTTTATTCAGTAATATGCAGTCCATGGTTGAAGCAGAATCAAATGATTTGCAGTCTGCAGCTCTTTCCACAGATTCTGGACTTGATTCAGGTCTGGACTTTGACTTGGCCGTTCTAACACCTGGATATGTTTAGATTGTAGATTTGTCTTCGTGTTTTGGATCATTGTCCTGTTGGAAGATAAATCTCCGTCCCAGTCTCAGGTCTTCTGCAGACTCCAACAGGTTTTCTCCCAGAATGCTCCTGTATTTGGCTCCATCCATCTTCCCATCAGTTTTAACTATCTTCCCTGTCCCTGCTGAAGAAAAGCAGGCCCAGACCATGATGCTGCCACCACCATGTTTGACAGTGGGGATGGTGTGTTCAGGGTGATCAGCTGTGTTGCTTTTACTCCAAACATATCGTTTTGCATTGTGACCTAAAAGGTTGATTTTGGTTTCATCTTCTTCCACATGTTTGGTGTGTCTCCAGGTGGCTTGTGGCAAACTTTAAACAAGTCTTTTTATGGATATCTTTGAGAAATGTCTTTCTTCTTGCCACTCTTCCATAAAGGCCAGATTTGTTCAGTGTAGGACTGATAGTTGTCCTCTGGACAGACTGTCCCACCTCAGCTGTAGATCAGTTCATCCAGAGTGATCATGGGCCTCTTGGCTGCATCTCTGATCAGTCTTCTCCTTGTTCCAGATGAAAGTTTAGAGGGACGGCCGGGTCTTGGTAGATCTGCAGTGGTCTGATACTCCTTCCATTTCAATATGATTGCTTGCTCAGTGCTCCTTGAGATGTTTAAAGCTTGGGAAATCTTTTTGTATCCACATCCAGCTTTAAACTTCTCCACAACAGTATCTGGGACCTGCCTGGTGTGTTCCTTGGTCTTCATGATGCTCTCTGAGCTTTAACCAGAACCCTGAGACTATCACAGAGCAGGTGCATTTATACGGAGACTTGATTACACACAGATGGATTCTATTGATCATCATCAGTCATTCAGGACAACATTGGATCATTCAGAGATCCTCACTGAACTTCTGGAGTCAGTTTGCTGCTCTGAAAGTAAAGGGCCAAATAATATTGCACACCCCATTTTACAGTTTGTAATTTGTTGAAAAAGTTTTATCCAATAAATTTTGTTCCACTTCATGATTGTGTCCCACTTGTTGTTGATTCTTGACAAAAAATAGATATTTTATATCTTTATGTTTGAAGCCTGAAATGTGGTGAAAGATTGAAAACTTCAAGGGAGCCGAACACTTTCACAAGGCGCTGCAGATAATCAAAATAAATTAATAAATGTGACTTCTTCCTTCTGCAGTACACGTGTAGTATTGAGTCTGTGCAAGAATGATTTCAATCTGTGTAGTGCAGGTGCATATGCACATTACAACTCAACAAAAATGCAAGTAGATGCATATGCCACCGTTCACAGCTCTTCTGAAAATACATTTAAAGTGATGTGACGCTCAGCCGCACAGATGCGCCATAATAACAGCGCATCTGTCACACCAAGGGACCAGCCTTCTATATCTGAGACAAAGTTGCAGTATTTTTGAAATGTCTCCTAAACTGTTTGAGACATCAGAGCAACTGAAATGTCTTGTTTGTACATTTCAAAGAAGACACTTTGTGAAAGTTCCTCATGGGCCCTAAAACGTTTAAAATGAATATTTGCTTGTACTTGGTTGGTAGTGATTTGCTTTCACTTTCATATTCGTCATGTATGACATTATAATTATGTAAAAGTAGGCTGAAAGTCAGCTGATGGGGCCAAACTGAAAAGAGAAGTGGAAATTACAGCTGTTAATCCATTAACTCTGTTGATATATAAGTTAGGTTAGAAACATTCATTCTGTTGTCAGACATTAACGGGACTTTAACTGAAATTTTAAAAACTCGTAAAGCCTCGCCCTGGCGCTCGTTGCGTATTCTTTTTTTTTATATATACATTTCTGTTAATCGATCCATCTTCAATAAACTTGACAAAGGTTTCAAAACTCTCCTTACCTTTAGACTGTGACATAATCTGCTGATCTGTGTGTTGTCTGATAAAACAAGAGTCTGCCTGCAACTTTTACTGACTGACCGTCAGGCTGCGTGAAGAAGTATCTGCGCTCGAGACGCTGTCAAATATAATACCGGAAATAAAGAATGTTCAATATATATATAAAAAATAAAACAGAAACAGGTCTCTTATTGTAATATTCTGTATTAAACTGATCGAACGAACAGGATGGTGTTTTAGTCTTTTTTACCCTTCAAAACAAGTATTAAAGTAGAAAATGTTGTATTGTCATTATTGCAATCAGTTCACTTTTCTAACTATCATTACCTTTGACCAGTATTTGTTATATCGCTCAAAGGTATATTTTGAGGTCATGACTAAAATACAATTATTTTCCTAAATTCTTATTAGACTGGTTGGATTTTGATTTTGATGGGTAAAACAAACGGCAGCGACTTGCGATAATATTTAGTCGAAACTTTTAAAAAAGGACCGCTTTTATTCTGAAGGCGTTATATCACAGCGGAAGCTATAAAGCGACATTAAGCACAGGAATAAAACGTTCTAGTGGGACCTTCAAAATAAAAGTTTCAATTTCGACAGTCGGTATAAATTTGTGCGATATATACATAATACTGTAGCTATATTTCAAATAAAAATCATAAAATGTCTTGTTATCGTTGCGTTATTCAAATGTGTTTTATTTTGTTAGAAAAACGTATTTTCGTTTCCACTAAAATCGGACCTCCATCAGTTACTGTCTTTTACTTTGAAGGGAAGAGTTGTATTTCCTGTCACCGTGATAAACTGATCACTAAGTGACAAGGAAGCACAAGGTTTTTCTGCAGAGTGCTACAGTGCGCTTTTCTGAGTGATAAACTGAAATTTTACTCTGCTGAGGCTG
This sequence comes from Hirundichthys speculiger, assembly GCA_018398805.1. Lineage (NCBI taxonomy): Eukaryota > Metazoa > Chordata > Actinopteri > Beloniformes > Exocoetidae > Hirundichthys > Hirundichthys speculiger. Next base: position 119,781 of record JAGFBZ010000694.1, on the reverse strand, counting down.
ACCTGAGAGGAGGTTTGTGCCGTCGATGAAAACGTGAGTTAGCCAGCCGTCCAGAGAGCAGTTTATGGATTAAGTTGTTGTTAGGTTGTTGTGGGAAATTAGTTAAATTGAGTATATTCATATACTGGAATACACGTGAACACGTGCAGAAAATTGAAGGGGCCTTACAAAAGTCCAGCTCTGTTCCAAACACTTATTTTAGTTCCTGTAGTTGAGCTGAAACCTTTTTAAGCTTCGCAGTTGGCCAACATATTTTACAACCTGACAGGCATTGATGAATGTTTATATAAGCCAAATTAATAGCAATGAATAATGAGGGAATAATCTTTGCATTGGAGTTTTTTTTTAAAGTTCTTCTTCACCATTACATAACAAAGATATGAACCACATAGATCTACTGAACTGTCACCTTCTTTTATGAGTCAACAAACAGCTTAGAAATTATTTTAATCGGGCGGGCAACGATTAAAATTTTAATCGCGATTAATCACATTATTTCCCTGATTAATCACGATTAATTGCATTGTATGTGCAAAATTAAATAATGAATTCAAAAGTAGTGTAAAATGCACTTTTCCCTGTTAAAAGTTTCTGCTGTTACCTCAGAAATTACCTGTTTTAATATTCTGATTGTGCTGAGACACAATCATTTTGTTGGATTTTGTTTGTAGACTTTTTTTTTTTAATTTTTTATAAAAACAGGATGACATTAATGCCCTGGCAGTGGCAATAAGCTTTATTTTATTTTACATTTTTTAAGATGAGATTTTCACTAAATATGTGTTACTGACAAGTGCTGATGTTAAAAGTGTTTGAACAACAAATGTTATGGCGTTTTAGTTCATATGGCAGCAGAACATTTAAATAAAAGTGGATTTTACACTACTTTTGAATTCATTATTTGATTTTGCGTATATAATGGGATTAATCGCGATTAATCAGGGAAATAATGCGATTAATCGCGATTAATCAGGGAAATAATGCGATTAATCGCGATTAAAAATTTTAATCGTTGCCCAGCCCTACTTTTTTTTCTTTCTAACACCAGTGCCGATACCTGAGCCCAGTCCTGATCTTATACCAATACCAGTGCCACTTAGGAAATATTTATAAAGGCATTTATACTTTGACATTGAAGATAAAAATTTCCGTGGAGAACCTGATTTCTTGTACTTCTTTTAGCTTACATGAAACATGATCAGTGTCATACCATCTGAAGAAAGCAGTTTCAGAAGACTAACATCTCAACATTTTAATGACTGACAGCAGCTGGTGTCCTTGATTTCTCAAAAGCAAGCTCCAGATTTTGCTGCTGCGCTACGTCCCTCTTTCCCTTTGACTTGTACTTTTTCAGTGCGATGCCTCCTTAAGTGTTCGTAAACGTTGTCTGTCTTGCGTTTGGAAAAACCTTCGTGCCACCTGTGGAAACTGTAGCTTTGTCGCAGTTTCCCTGGTGAGATTTTGAACCTAAAATAGCACCCTACTGCCAACAATAATATCAATGCTAGATAGCTATCTCTATCCAACAACCAGCATGCCACTGCTTTTCCACCTGGCCACTCAAAACAGGAAGTTGCAAGGCTGTATTGCATAATGTCTTGTGCTACCTTTGTGAGTTTATAACAATTACATGGTAGTCACTGAGAACAATAAACTTATTTTCAGCAGTGTCAATTATTATTTCCAATACTGGCATTGATATCTGAACATCTCTAAATGTAATAACTAATAATATGTGGCAGGAATATTGAGGAAAAAAAAAGATGCTGCTTCAAGGGATGTTGGTTTGGATTTTTCAATGAATTTGATAGAAAGTGTCAAATGAAGGTCAAGTTGATGAATTAACATGTAGCTTGTACTTTTTTCATGTAATTTGTTGAATTATTATTATTTTCTTTATGAAACCACTGCTTCTCCTAATTTTCCATAATGTTATGAACTTACAGGTACCCCGTCTTGACATGGAACATGCACATGCAAACGTGATTTTAATCACTGGAGGATGTGGCTATTTTGGATATCGGTGAGAAGAAGTTTTTTATTATCTACCGCAGCCTTTCTCAACCTTTTTACAGTCACGACACCTTTCAAAAGTGAATAAAATCTCCTGACACCCCAGAGTAAAATATAATCCAGAGCCACACTGCATCGCTCCGACTGTAAATGCATACGTCCCGTTTATTTAGTTTAAATAACCTGAACAGGATAACTGCACCAGAGTAGGCCTCAGCAGGAAAGCTTCTTTTCATCCGTGATGTGCTTGCTTCCATCCATCATCCTTGTATTGCCTCTTTTTAGCCTTATCGCTAGCAGCTAGCTTTGGTACCTATGGAGCAGATTCAGAGCTGGTGGATGAAGGCTTGATGAAGAAGTCGGCTCCTCTGTGATGTTCCGTTCCTGTGGGGCTTTTCTTTTTAGAAAACCATCCATGATGCTGCTAAAAAGTTCTCTTTGCTATCTGTGAAATAAAATTCCAGCGGTTAAATGATATTACGACGTAAGCTAACTGGGCAGTCACGTTGACCTTACGCTGACCCCGTACTGACGTTGTTAACATTGGGAAATGGGCATGTGAGACATATTTTTATCATTCATTTCATGTCCAATTATGTATCTTATTTATTTATTCATTCATTCATAGGCAAAAAGTATGTATTTATGTGTGCATTCATGTATTCATACAGTGCTACCTCTACTTACGAAATTAATTGGTTCTGGACTGAAGTCCAGTCCAGTCCTGAAGTAGTTTCGTAACCTGAAACTTTCGTAAGTAGAGACGTGTTTTCCATGTAAATGCTCTAATCCGTTCCAAGTCCCCCAAAATTCAAACTTTTTTTTAAAAATAAATTATAAATAATACATGAAATGACATAAAAACCTGTAAGAAATATATGTTAGAACTAGAAAAGCACTCAGAGAGCGCAGACCTCCACTAAACACAACAATTATCAAAAATTTAAAAGTGATCCAGAATCCAGGATTTCTTCTGGATCACAACCAAAATGAAATCAGTTCTTTCTTTTCACATTTCTGACAACTCCTGAAAATTTCATCAAAATCCATCCATAACTTTTTGAGTTATCTTGAACACACACAGACAGACAGATAAACGCCGGCAAAAACATAACCTCCTTGGTGGAGGTAAAAATTGTTCGTTTACCTGGTTGCTGGGTTACGCTCATACAGACAAGGGGCCCTCCTAGCCAATGGGATGCCAGGAAGATGCTAAGCGGTAGCCAATGGCAGAGCAGCTCAGACGCACCGCTTTCAAACCGAGATACAGAGCCGACAGCTATGTTTACGTTCAGTAAACTCTGGGAGCTGCGAGTAGCAGCGCTACTGGATTTTTGACTTTCGCATCCTGAAAATTCTTTCATAACAAGAGGCAATATTTTCCCTTTGAGGCATTTCGTTACCTGAAGATTTCGTATGTAGAAACGTTCGTAAGTAGAGGTACCACTGTATATGAAATGTCAGAATAGGTCATTTTTTTGACGACACCCCTGAAGCAGTCAGACGACACCCCGGTTGAGAAAGGCTGATCTACTGAACCACACAGCTCTGAAACTTCAGGAACCATTGGAGAGTTTCACTGTGTAGACATGCTGCATGACCACAAGATGGCAGTGTTGTTCCAGTTACCTCAGCTGTATCGCACAGAGGAGCTGTGTGGATTTCTGCAGAAATAAAGGCATTTTTTGTCATCAATTTTAATTGCATTATATCTATTTAACTTGTGGACTTGTATGGGTTTCACCTAGGTTCTTTCTTTTCTTTTTTGCAGTCTTGCTTGCTCTCTGCATAAAAAGGGAGCCAAAATCCTTCTGTTTGATACCATCCCTCCAAGTCAAGAACTTCCTGAAGACATTGTGTTTGTGCAAGGCGACATAAGTGAATATGCACAGGTTGAGAAGGCCGCCACTGGTGTGGACTGTGTGTTCCACGTCGCCTCTTACGGTATGTCCGGTCGGGAGCAGCTTAACAGACATTTGATCGAGGCGGTCAACGTTCAAGGCACGCAGAACGTCCTGAAGGCCTGCGTTGAACATGGCGTGCCCAGGCTGGTGTACACCAGCACATTCAATGTGGTGTTTGGAGGCCAGGTCATAGAGAACGGGGATGAAAGCCTCCCATATCTACCGCTCCACCTTCACCCAGATCACTACTCCAGGACCAAGTCCCTGGCTGAGATGGCAGTGTTACAGGCCAACGGCACGGCGCTGAGGGGCGGCGCCGGGGCGCTGAGGACGTGCGCCCTGCGGCCGGCGGGCATCTACGGGCCTGGAGAGCAGAGACACCTGCCCAGGATCGTCGGCTACATAGAGAGAGGCATCTTCAGATTTGTTTACGGTAACCCCAGCAGCCTGGTGGAGTTCGTCCACGTGGACAACCTGGTGTCAGCACACGAGCTGGCCGCGGAGGCGCTAACCGCTGAGAAGCAGCACCGCTCCGCGGGCCAGGCCTACTTCATCTCCGACGGAAGGCCCGTCAACAATTTTGAATTCTTCAGACCTCTCGTCGAGGGCTTGGGCTACCATTTCCCCAAACTCCGCCTCCCTGTCTCTCTGGTTTACTTCTTCGCCTTCCTGACGAGATGATCCACCACCTCATCGGTCCCGTCTACAACTTCCAGCCGCTGCTGACGCGCACAGAGGTGTACAAGACCGGAGTCACGCATTACTTCAGCATGGCCAAAGCCAAAGCGGAGCTCGGTTATGATCCGCAGGAGTACAACCTGGATGAGGTGGTGGAGTGGTTCAGAGGCAGAGGACACGGGAAGAAATGTCACCGGTCCGATACCAGTAGACTGCTTCTCGACGTCCTCGTCGTTTCTGCCTTTGTGATTGTGGCTCTTTCTTTTCTTCCGCTTGTTGGAAGTTGATAAAGAGCTGAACCGGCATCTAGATGTTCTCAGACACACCGAATCAAGACAGATTTATAAGATACTTTGCATTCCAGATGTAAACACATCAGTTACAGACCAAAACCTTCACAGTAAAAGCCCTTCAGAAATGTATATTTTAACTAGGGCTGGGCAAGTTAACGCGTTATTATCGCGTTAACTCATTGATTTATTAACGCCGACATTTATTTTATCATGCGTTAACGCAAGTTACTCACATGCTTTTGTTTTGAAAAGTCTTACTGGCTGCTGCGGAACCGGAAAACAATTGGCCGTTAAACTTTGCGGAAAAAGTTTAAATAGACATGGAGAACGGTAAAAATCAGTGAACTTTACTCAGGTAGCAATATTAACAATTCTGTCTAAAAAAAACTTTCAAACCCCTTTGTTCAAGACGATGGCGTCATTCCTCCATGTTCCATCAGATCTGCTCCATGTGTTCACTGTCCTGCTGTTCTCTAGCTGGTTACTGCAGTGCGGCTCCATCTAGTGGCACAGATGTGTAATGACAACAGAAAGTCCAGTTCCTCGATTATAAGACAAAGCCATTTCTGGGTCACGTAAACCAGACAATAAAATATTAAAAAACAAATTCAGATCCCGTGGCCTGTTTGCTAAAATTAGAAAAAAAAAAAACAGGCATTTTTTTTGTGTGTGTTAGATTAAAAACAAAAAAATTAAAAGTCACTTTTCAATTTTTTAAATTGTTTGATTGACAATTGAAAATGGAAAAAACAAAAACAAATGATAACACAGATAATTAGGGATTGATAAAGTTACAGAACTTTAACATGGACATTTTCATTTTAAAGTTCTCCCAGACGGAGGATTCAACAGAAACAAGGTTATTTGTAACAACTGACAAGTTGAACTCCCCTTTAAAAGTTTCTGCTGTTACCTCAGAAATTACCTGTTTTAATGTTCTGATTGTGGCCTCTAGATGGTTAGGATTTCGTTGGTGGACATTTTTTTTTTTATTATTCATTAAAAAAAAAAAAGAATGACATTAATGCCCTGGCAGTGGCAATAAGCTTTATTTTATTTGACAATTTTTAAGATGAGATTTACATTTAATATGTGTTACTGACAAGTGCTGATGTTAAAAGTGTTTAAACAACAAATGTTATGACACTTTAGTTCATACGGCAGCAGAACATTTCAATAAAAGTGCATTTTAATGCGATTAATCGGGATTAAAATTTTTAATCGTTGCCCAGCCCTAATTTTAACTTTAAGACAGTGTGTACGTTTTATTCAATGGTTTTTATTCATTCTCTTTTTTTCCCCCACCACAAATAACTTGTGGAAGAAAAAAAATGTAAGAATAAATATTCAAAACTAACCACTTCATGATTCCTTTTTTTTAAATTGTATCATATGAAATCAATAAATGCTGAGAAGTGTCAAGCATGTTCAAATGTGTATAGAAATCTGTAAATAATGTTTAATTCCAAATAAAAAAAATCTTGGCAGCATTTTTGCTTTTTTGTTTGTTTGTTTTTTTCAGTTAGTTGGTGGACAATATTTAAAGATAAATATAAAGTTAACCACAAGCTCTAGTTTGAATCCACATGTAAACCATTTTTCTAATATGCATGCTGTTTTTTAGTTAACTGTGAGCACGATCCACAACCTATTACTTATAATGATAACTAAAAAAAAAAAAAAACAAACAAAACCGTATGAACTCAGGTTTCAAGTCCTTTTGCCCTCCATACTGCCACAATGACCGCAGCTTTTTTTCTGGTGAAGGAGTCTGGCCAGGTGAGGCGTGCATTGTGGGACATTTGAGTCTGCCCGGGATGAATGCAGACGTCCCCTTCCTCTCTAAACTCTTCTCCCCAGAGCCGGCAGCCCCTCGCTGAATGCAGACGTCCCCTTCCCTCTAAACTCTTCCCTGCAGCCCCTCGCTGAGTTGGTCGCAATCATTGTTTCTCTGCAGCATTAACCACATTCCAGAGAGACGCAGCGCAGCCCCGTCTCCCTCCCCGCATTCCTTTCAGACAAACGAGTCCGCCGCACAAAACGGGCTTTTACGTGCTTTTTTCGGGCACTTAGCATCTCCAGGCCGCTTTGAAAATGATATTTGGAAGACACTGCGATTATTCAGCCCGCTATGATTTCTGGCAAAACGAAGATTAAGAGAAATCTAGAAGAAAGGCCGACGAGGAGAAATTCCTCCGCGCAGCGCGCCATTGACTGTAAAGACCTTTCAACTTAACAAAAACTGAAGTTGACAAACGTATCCCCGTCGGCTGAAACTGTGAGAAAGTTTGGTTTTTTTTTTCTTTTCGGGGAAGAGGGGACAGTAGAAGAAGACGATGCGGAGGTTCGCGGGCGCGTCGGGTTTATTTTGTAAATGAACGACGGCTGCGGGGCGGCGTTTTGTTTTGATTTCCATGTGAAATGCAATTAGCGCTCCGCGCGGCTCGCTAGTTTTGGCTCGCGCTCTCAACTTGTTACTCCGCGACATGGAGCGCTATCAGGAGGACCTGGGGCTCCGGGCCGCGGCGCTGATGGAGGACCTTTCCCTGTACGACGGGATGTACGGCGCGAGGAGAGACCTGGCGGCGAAGCCCGACCTGGACTTCCCCTCCCCGGTGGCGGCGGAGCCGGTGAACGGAACCTCCGCGCTGCACCGGCAGCATCACACGGTGGAGAATTTCACCTCCGGGAATAAAGTGTACACCGCGGCCCCGGTGCGCCCGGTGAACTGCCCCGTGGATTACTGCGCCCCGCAGAGGGACGGGGTCCACCCGGAGGAGGGCTGCTGCACCAGGTCCGAGGTGGCGCTGCCGTGTTACACCGGGGAGAGGCACCGGAGGTACTCCGTGGAGGCGCAGGGCCACAGGTACAGCACCGGCTCCGCCTTCGACAAAGCGGCGCCGCTGCCCGGCAACAGGTGCAACAGCGTCTGCATCACCGGCACCCACGACGGCAGGTACGGCGTCGGCAGCCCCCGCTCCAGCCTGGCGTCCTCCGCGTCCTCGCAGGAGCAGGGCAGGCACGCCAGCCCGCGCGCCAGCCTGGCGGTGCCGGGTCAGGACCGATACGCGAGCCCCAGGTCCAGTCTGGTCCACTGCGAGGGCGGCAGCCCGCGGTCCAGCTACGCCAGCACCGCCAGCGACACCAGCAAGCACTCGAGCCCGCGGACCAGCCTGAACAGCTGCGACTGCTGCAGCAAGCCGAGCAGCAACCGAACCAGCGGCATCAGCATGGGCTACGACCAGCGGCACGCCAGCCCCCGGTCCAGCACCGCCAGCCAGTACTCCTTCACCGCCAGCCCCCGGTCCAGCTACTCCGACTCCCGGTACGGGCCGGCGGTCAGCCACGAGCTGGAGGGGGCGCTCCCGCTGGCCAGCCCGCGCTCCAGCATCTGCAGCCAGGACGGCGGCGCGAGACCGGGGGGGGTGGTGGCGAGCCCGCGGTCCAGCATCTCCAGCCACAGCTCCCGGAGCTCCCGCAGCTCCCGGGGCTCGATGAGCGCCTACCCGGACCTGCAGCAGCTGCCCTCGCCCCGCTCCTCCATGCTCGGCGGCGGCGGGTTGCACGAGGACGCGCTGCTGCTGCTGCAGGAGTTCGGGGACTCTAACGGGACGCACGGCCGCGTCCATCTGCAGGCGGTGCCCGAACCCCAGCAGCAGCAGGCGGAGATGCCCGCCGTCAGTTACGGGGTGTCCTCGAAGGCGGCTCCGTCGGGCCAGAGGTTCAAGTTACCTTACCAGGTGACCCCCAGCCGGGAGAGCGGGCCGAGCCAGGCGGAGAAGCGGCTGGAGGCGCTCACCCTGGAGCTGGAGAAGGAGCTGGAGATGCACATGAAAAAGGAATATTTTGGTAAGCCTTTAATCTTTTCTTTTCTTTTCTTTTCAAAAGAATATACAAAAGGAAGTGGTCATCTTTTTTTTTTAACCTTCTTTTAAAGATGAGTAGAAAACTTTTTTTAAAAATGTGAGTCACCTTTGACTGTGACTGACTTTGATTCATTGTTGCCCTGAATCCACACCCTTCACTCCTGCTTTGTTTCCAGCTGGATCTCTGTGGCCCTCGGGGCACCTGGGTGCCCAGAAAATCAAAAGTTGATCAGACATTTTTCAGCTCTTTGTGCGTAAACGTCTGGTGATGGAGGACGCCCACGTAGTCACCGGCTCCAGACTGGGACGTGTTCGTCTCGTGAACCACGAGTGACCGATGTTAAATCTCATCACATGCTGATCTAACATTGCTTATGAAGTTTAATCTTCCCTGAAGCGTCTGGGGCCGCTGAACAACTACACAGCGGCATCACTGACATTAAAATGTAATGTACAACTTTGCATTGTGAGACTAAAAGTCTACGCAGGGTCTGTTTGCAACCTGCTAATACTACATTACCGCTAACAGCTTCTCCCCTTGGCTGATAAGAGGGCCTTTGCAGGGCAGCGCTAATGTCCTGGCAGAGCTAACATTTGCAGAGCATGGCCTGGCGCTGAATGGAGCCCTCTGTTCTGGCAGAGCACACACCGCTCAGTTATCCGGAGCAGGGCGAGGGTTTGTTAAAAATGCACCGCGGATTGTGGTCAGATCCACCGTAAGAGCCACCGGGGGGGGGGGGGGCGAGTTTCACTCCGAGGACGACCCAAACTCCAGCGGGCATCAGAGACGCACCTTTTGGTTTTCAGTCCTCGCGATTTTTGCCCATCCCCAGATACCAGGGATGCTCGATAACTGTTTTTTAAAACCGATACCGATAACCGATAACACACACATGTACCTAAGATCATTAAATCAATACTATGAACAAAATCAAAAATAGTTTGGACTCTTTAAATGAACAGATGTTTATTTTTTCCAATGAAAACTATTGTCAAGCCTCTCAAACATTTTCGTAAAGCTATCAAACAAACCTATTTGATATCTCACATCAACTTAAATAAGGTTCATTACTGACTGATATAAAAAATAAAGGCTCCTTGAACTGATGGAAATACATGCATCAGAATTACTAACTGAAAAAGATTAACATTTAAAGGATTTTGACTTGTGGTTCCATTTAAATTAATACCTTTAATTAAAGTAAATGAGGTTCAGTAGTTTTTTGTTTTTCTAATCTCATGGAAGCTTTAGATGAGAGGAATGAGGGAGAGGAGAGACTGCTGCTGGCTTGCTCACGTTAGGGTTAGCTTCCATTAGCTCACATTAGCGCGATTTCAAAACTCCATGGAAGCGATTGTTATGTTGTAGGAGGCTGATCAGGTTTTACGTATTAAAGCTTGTGCTTCCCTCCTCGTAGAATTCACTCGGAGGATTCGTCACAAATAACCACCAAACTATCTTCTTCTGAAACTTTAACGAAGTTCCACGCCGCCATGTTTGTTGTGATCAGCGCTGTGCTGCAGGCTGCATTCAAGGTGTAACGTAAATTCTCACGTTCCCTCGTTTGCTAGTCGTTCTTTCAGCCTTTTCTATTTTTTTCTTTTTTATATGTAACATGAGGGGAAATACTGCGAATATCAATTCAAGTTCAGCAACTACCAAAATTATGACCGAGTTAACGAGTTGTTTTCTGGCATGAGGGGGTATTCTTGATTTTCCTGATTGAGTATTCGTTTTTCTGATTATGCCGACGTTACTTGAACATAACATTCACTGCCGGTCATTTAAGACTCAGAGGGAGCGAGACACTGCCGTGTTGACAAAAATACATGTTATCGGGGCTATTCGTCGTGATATCGGACTTATCGGGATGATGTCATAATTTCCTGTTATCGGTCTGATAGTTATCGTGCACCCCTACCAGATACTCTGTTTGTTGCGTGGCTTTGACGCCTAACATTTACCAAAAAGTTGCTTATCCCCAGAAAGGCCTGCCGTGGAAGTAGTTGTTGAGGTTTTGAACGAGCAGTCGGACAAATGGCAGAGAACAGTGGCCTGTTTTGTTGCCAGTGCACTTGCTTAAACTGAGGCTGAGACAGCTGTTGATCTGTTGCACAGAAGCAGGTGAAAAGAGGAGGATGGGAGGCGGGGGGCGGGGGGGGGGGGGGGGGGGGGGGGGGGGGGGGGGGGGGGGGGGGCTGGAGAGATAGAGATGGAGGGAGAAGGAGGAATGCAGTCAGACGCTCCTCTCTCCAGGGCTAATTGAGACAGCTCTGTTTCCTTAGAGACAGCGCAGAAATTGATAGCCGAGGCTTCTTGTCGGGGGGGGGGGGACTAGCAAAGCCTGCCAGCGTCCCACGCTGCCCGCTCGGCCCCGCCGGCCGGCCCCTGTGTGGCCTCTGTTTGTTGTGGTCGCGGAGGAGCTGTGAATCAACAGCTGGCCCGATAGAGGCTCGCAAATGAGGCGGCAGAGCGAGGCCCGCCCCACCCTCTCTGCCTGCCCCCCCCTCCCCGCCACCACCCCGCCCTCACTCCCCCGCAAAGCCCTTCATTAACCAGCCGGTGGGGAGTCGGGCAACACCAGACACTTGGCACACGATCTTGGCTGGCGGGCCAGACATAGTTGGTGGGGGTCAAGTCTGATCACCTGCCCAGAATTATAATGGCAGCAGTCATGAACATGTCTGACACACACATGCTGACTCGTGGGCAACGGCACGCTGGCCCGAAAACTTTTAACTAAGCGGGTATCATGCAGCCGAGATGAGAATGGATCCATGTAGGGATGCACGATAACTGTTTATTAAAACCGATACCGATAACTTTCAGCTCCTAAAGGCCGATAACCGATAACACACAGATATACCTAAGATCATTACATCAATACTATGAACAAAATCAAAAACAGTTTTGACTCTATAAATGAACAGATATTTATTTTTTCCAATGAAAAACTGTTGGAAGCTTCTCAAACATTTTCATAAAGCTATAGGGCTCCTTAAACTGATGGAAATACATGCATCAGAATTACTAACTGAAAAAGATTAACATTTAAAGGATTTTGACTTGTGGTTCCATTTAAATTAATACCTTTAATTAAAGTAAATGAGGTTCAGTAGTTTTTTGTTTTTTTTTTATCTCATGGGAGCTTTAGATGAGAGGAATGAGGGAGAGGGGAGACTGCTGCTGGCTTGCTCACATTAGCATTAGCTCGCGTTAGCGCTATATCAAAACTCCATGGAAGTGATTGTTATGTTGTAGGAGGCTGATCAGGTTTTACGTATTAAAGCTTGTGCTTCCCTCCTCGTAGAATTCACTCGGAGGATTCGTCACAAATAACCACCAAACTATCTTCTTCTGAAACTTTAACAAAGTTCCACGCCGCCATGTTTGTTGTGATCAGTGCTGTGCTGCAGGCTGCATTAAAGGTGTAACGTAAATTCCCACGTTCCCTCGTTTGCTAGTCGTTCTTTCAGCCTTTTCTATTTTTTTCTTTTTTATGTGTAACATGAGGGAGAATACTGCGAATATCAATTAAAGTCAGCAACTACTAAAATTATGACCGAGTTAACAAGTTGTTTTCTGGCATGAGGGGGTATTCTTGACTTTCCTTATTGAGTAATCGTTTTTCTGATTATGCCAACGTCACTTGAACATAACATTCACTGCCGGTCATTTAAGACTCAGAGGGAGCGAGGCACTGCTGTGTTGACAAAAATATATATGTTATCGGGGCTATTCGTCGTGATATCGGAGTTATCGGGATGATGTCATAATTTCCTGTTATCGGCCCGATAGTTATCGTACACCCCCAGGTGTGTGTGTATTTTTAGAGTCTCATTTTAAGTCTAAAGACACCCTGCTGTATGAACATCTTCTGGGGGACGTCCATAATTCACCAGGAAAGCCATTCTTCAGATGTCTCACACCTCACATTCAAAACATGTTGGTGAGTCTACTGGATACTCCAAGTCTGCACCGTAAATCACAGCTTTACCACTTGATTCCTCTCGCCATCTCGCTATATTTTCCCTTTTATAGGAGACAGGGAATAAAGATTTTACTGTACTCAGCCGTAATTATTTGATGCGACGAGCATCACAGACCTGCTTGATGCGCAACAAGTGAATCTTCTGCAGAGATTTTGCCGCATTAGGTTTGAACGCAGTGGATTTCATGAATTAAAAAAAAAAGAAAAATAAAACTGACTCTTCTGAAAGGGTCTTGGTTTATATGCTCAAAGTCCAAATGAAACGGAGAGGTTATTAAAGTTTCATAAGTTCAGCTGTGCAACTTTTGTTACAACTCAGCACGTTCGCTGTCGTCTTTTGGAGTTCCTCTGGATTAATTTGTGCCGTTCATATATTCTGTCATATCTATCTATCTATATTTATGTGCGTCTTTAAACATTTACATGTTTCGTTTGCATTTATTATTTAATCCTCACGCACAGTCAAGAGAGTCAAGAGCCGTGGCGCTACATCAAAATAATTTGGTTTTTTTTTTTTGTTCCTCCTCGATACTCACCTTGTTTTTTTATTTATTTATTTAATCAGCAGATTAGTAGATCTGATTTTGATGCCGAAAACGTCCTCATGTGAGAAAAAGCACGGCGCTTCACTGAGCGGTGAACTTTCGTCGCAGCTCGGAGGCGCAGGAATGCACGTGCATCGAGTGATGCCATTTAATGTTCAACCGCAGTGTACACACTGCATCCTGCCGCTGCCAAATGAACATGTTACGACACGGGCGCATGAGAAATCCAGCATCCTGCTTTAAACGACTAACGAAGAAGATTTCCCTCATGTCCTGTTAAACCACAACCACATCCTCACTTCAGAGACACTTCAGGATTTACTGCATGTGTGGAAATAAATCACCGATGTTTACAAGTAAAATGTAAAATCTTGAAAGTCTCGCCAACACATGTTGTGTATTTATTTATTTATTTATTTAAGTTACTGCAGTATAGCTGCAACCGGGGGGGGATGAAGATGTGACGGTAACTCTACGCAGCTGTATGAATAAATCATTTGTTTAAATTCAGCTGTGAGAATCAAAGTCGGTGTCGTGGCAGTAATTGATTGGGGGCAGATCGGCTCTGTGGGAAACAAAGATAAGAGAAGGACTAACTGATTTAGGAATCATACATGGATGAACTTGGGGGGGGGGGGGACGCGCGGCTTCACACGGACCAGCTATCTGGTGTCCACACGCCTGCCTGTCGGGGAATCCCACCAGGACGCCTGGGTTCACTGAAATACAGGAACCGCCGGCGTTTATTTTCATTCCTCTCCACGAGCTGCCGGCGCTGAGATGCTGAGAATCAGGGATTTTCCTCACTGGCATCCAGACAGAGCTGCAGCGAGTCAGTTCAGCTGCATTTATCTGTATAGGACTGTTATGATGAAGCCATAAAAAAAAAAAAAAAAAAAAAGTGTCAACCTGTAGGTGTGTCGCAATGTAACTGTACACTAGCGGTGTGAAAAAAAATTAGATTTGCCGATATATCGCGATATTCGGCCGCCTAATATAATATCGATTTTTCAGCTCCTTATTAGGGTTGGGCATCGTTTGGATTTTAACGATTCTCTGTTTCGATTCCTGTTCAAAACGATTCTCGATTCCTATTCTTTGATGTGTAGGTCAACAGATCGCAACTTATCTAACAGTAGAATTTTATCATTAAAAAAAACTGACACATTTACACAGGCAACAGGCCATTTTTATTCTTCCACATGCTTGCATGAACATATGCACACACAGAATTCACTTACAGCCTAAATGTTAAACAACTTACAGTTGGCAGTTGGCCTCCAAAATACATTTTGCACAACAAAAAACTAAATCAACAGTTTTTGTTTAGGAAGATGACCATATCTGCTCTTTCAGAAACAGACAGATAAAAGCCGACAAAAACATAACCTCCTTGGCGGAGGTAAAAATTGTTTGTTTACCTGGGTTGCTGGCAGGGCTTGACGCTAACTTTTTGGCTCACCAGCCACTGTGGCTAGTGTTTTTCCTCAGTCGTTAGCCCTTGGCGGTTAAATACAAATAAGGTAAAAATGTGTCATTCAAAGTTTAGTTGCTTGTTGAGACTGTACTAGGCCAAATTTTGCTGGGTTACGCTCATACAGACAAGGGGCCCTCCTAGCCAATGGGATGCCAGGAAGATGCTAAGCGATAGCCAATGGCAGAGCAGCTCAGACGCACCGCTTTTAAACCGAGATACAGAGCCGACAGCTATGTTTACGTTCAGTAAACTCTGGGAGCTGCGAGTAGCAGCGCTACTGGATTTTTGACTTTCGTATCCTGAAATTTCTTTCGTAACTAGAGGCAATATTTTCCCGTTGGTGCATTTCGTAACCTGAAAACTTCGTATGTAGAAACGTTCGTAAGTAGAGGTACCACTGTATATGAGAAGGCAAGAGTTTCTGGATGAAGACGAACTCTGTTGCAGTTGAAGAAGTGACGGGAGCAACGCAGTGAATTAAATACGGTACACTCGTTTATTTTTGTGATGCCATGCAGGTGAAGGTGTTTTGCCATATTAGTCGTGCTCCCTCCTTTGGCAGTAACACGCTTCCTGCAGGTGTTGCACTGCTCCAGGTAACCGTCATTTCCTGGACTGAAATGCAGCCAAACTCCAGAGCGGCGTCTCTTGGGATCCATGTTGTGGCGAGTGAAGTCCCGTCGGTGACGGATGTGACGTCGCCGCTAGTGCGGAGTTGAGTAGTTTGTTGAATATCAACAAACTAGTGCAGTAAAAAAAATTAGCGTGGACATTTAGGAACCGAAAAAAGGAATCGAAATTCAAAAATCTTCTAAACGATTCCAGAACCGGACGTTAGGAACCGATTCCTAGAAACGATTCCTGGAATATCGTTTTTTTTGTTTTGTTTTGTTTTTAAGGAAAATTCATTCACTTAAATGTGCAAAAACACTAATAAACAATAAATAGGTTGTTTTGAAGCAAATAGTTTTGACTCAATTTGTCCTCTGAATGATCAATATCATCTGATGAACATAAACAGCAACTTGATTTTTCATCTCTACGTTTAATTTTGATATTAACTGGGTAGAATATCGCAATACATCGTGATAATATCATATCGTGGCCCAAGTATCATGATTTATATCATATTGCGAGGTCCTTGCCAATAATCACCCCTACTGTACAAATACTTTTTTTTTTAAATTCTAATATGTTCTTGACCTCCAAACTTTGACAAATGGATGTCCAGACAACACTAAAGGGCCGTGTATACTCTCGTGGCAATGTGTCGCCGTCAGCTTGTCGCAGACACTTTTGATTTATACTCAATTTTGACGCGCGGTCTCCGCTATGTTATTTCACGCCACAACGCAAGACCAACAATCACGAACTAGCTAAACTTATAAACTTCTCTCATGCATTTTTCCACTTCCTCACCATCTCGGCTGTATCTAGACCCTCATTCGCTATCTCCCTCCATGAATTACTAGAATATGTGCTGTCTTTGTAGTGTGGAGAACCAGAATTGTACAGATGTGGGTACTTCCTCATTTCTTCAATGACGCGCTCTTTTCTATGCGGATGTAGAATTGACCAATCAGAGGCCTCCTTTCTCTCCTGTCTGCGGCACTGTCTGCGTCGACCTACAATTCTGGGGAGGTGCACCGGAGTGTCTGTGTGTCAGGCTTTACCGATGTCAGATGATAGGTCGTCAATGTGAAGATTTTTGTCAGTCAATAATGTTGCAGTCGTAGGAGTGTCGGCGTCGTGGAGGGAAAACTCCCCTCAGGTACTCGGGTCAGCTCACGCTGTCTTGCAGAAGGTGAGCTGAAGCTCTGGATCTCTCCTGAAAACATGTCTGCAGGTGAAACATCAGTAGATGTAATCATTTGTCCCGTATCGGGACGGATGGCGGCGTGCAGGTCCTCTGCTGGGGTTCTCGTCCGATCTTGCGTCCCGTCCTGCGGGCACCGCGACCCTAGACTCACCCCGTCAAGGCTTTGACCCTGCACCCGCTCAGGAATGTGACCTCGGCGGAGGTCGTCTTGTGTGAGAGATTTTAGATCGGCAGCCTTCTGCTGCTGCCGCTCTCTCGTTTCCTAACGGAGAGCTGGAGGAGGTGAGAGTTTCTCGCAGTGGATGCGTGAGTATTTCCTGGCAGAAAACAGTCCCTGAAAACGTCTTTTTAAAAAGGCCATTTGAGTAAGAACGGCTAAACACCTGGATCCCGTGTTAGATTTCTCTAAATGTTGGCGCAACTGCAGCTCAGAGTTCTGTAAAATGTCCAGAGAGATAAAGCGTCGGCTTTAATTAGGAGTGCCCGTTAAAGATCCACCCTTCCTGCTTCTCCCTGTTCAGGTGGGCGTGTTTGTTTTCATGGATTCAGTCTCTGGGTTGTTTTTGTAAATGTTTTTTGGGGAAACATCTGCTTTTAAAAGCACCACCGGGGTGTTTATCAATATTTATCCAGAAAAAAAAAAAATAGGATTGCTGCTTTATTTAGGTATATTCAGGTGTTTCTAACAGGTTTACGTTGATGTACGTCTGCAGTGACGTGGTGGCGACTGACTGACCCACTATTAGTTTTAAAAATATTTTTTAAAAAAAGGGAAGGAAAAACTGCAAGAAATTCCACGAACACAAGATTTGACTTTAACTTCCCTTTTCTGTCCACAGTGTTTCCTCTCAGTGAAGTAATCGGCCTTCAAACTGCACCATCTAATGCTTAGAAATAACGAACGTGAGCCTCATGCAGCTGGAATCAAATTCAAGAGACCCATCACTTTATTTACCATCCACAGAAATCCTCTTCAGCAGCAAAAGTTTAACGACGGATCTTTTATTTCTCTTCAAAGCTGACCAGAACCTTATTTGAAGTGTTTAGGGTATATTTAGGGGTGCACGATAACTATCGGGCCGATAACAGGAAATTATGACATCATCCCGATAACTCTGATATCATGACAAATAGCCCCGATAACATATATATTTTTGTCAACACAGCAGTGCCTCGCTCCATCTGAGTCTTTGATGACCGGCAGTGAATGTTATGTTCAAGTGACGTCGGCATAATCAAGAAAATCAAGAATACCCCTTCATGCCAGAAAACAACTTAAGTCGGTCATAATTTTAGTAGTTGCTGACTTGAATTGATATTCGCAGTATTTCCCCTCATGTTACACATAAAAAATAGAAAAAAATAGAAAAGGCTGAAAGAACGACTAGCAAACGAGGGAACGTGGGAATTTACATTACACCTTGAATGCAGCACAGCCTGCTGATGACAACAAACATGGTGGCGTGGAACTTCGTTAAAGTTTCAGAAGAAGATAGTTTGGTGGTTATTTGTGACGAATCCTCCGAGCGAATTCTACGAGGAGGGAAGCACAAGCTTTAATACTTAAAACCTGATCAGCCACCTACAACATAACAATCACTTCCATGGAGTTTTGAAATCACGCTAACGGAAGCTAATGCTAACATGCGCAAGCCAGCAGCAGTCTCTCCTCTCCTCTCCCTCATCTCTCTCATCTAAAGCTTCCATGAGATAAAAACTGAACCTCATTTACTTTAATTAAATGTATTAATTTAAATGGAACGACAAGTCAAAATCCTTTAAATGTGAATCTTTTTCAGTTTGTAATTTTGATGCATGTATTTCCATCAGTTCAAGGAGCCTTTATTTTTTATATCAGTCAGTAATGAACCTTATTTAAGTTAATGTGAGATATCAAATAGGTTTGTTTGATAGCTTTATGAAAATGTTTGAGGCGTGTCAATAGTTTTTTACTGAAAAAAAAATCTTTTCATTTAAAGAGTCAAAACTGTTTTTGATTTTGTTCATAGTATTGATGTAATGATCTTAGGTATATGTGAGTGTTATTGGTATCGGCCTTTAGGAGCTGAAAGTTATCGGTTTTAAAAAACAGTTATCGTGCATCCCTAGTAATATTTGCTGAGTAAATTTTCCTGCAATCGAAAGGACGTACAAACGGACTGACGGCTTCCTGCCGTGTAACAAGAATTGCTTTAGCGGTTGCTCTGTTGCGCCACCAGCAACTAATTACGTCATCAACGCTGCAGACCCGTGCATTCACCGAGTATTGCACATTCATACAGCAACAGCTCGGTGCCCGTACTGTTACGCTGAGCGTTGACTGTTTTGCCGAACAAATGACTGACCCGTTGTCTCCGGCAGGTATCTGCGTCAAATGTGGGAAGGGAGTGTACGGAGCCAGCCAAGCCTGCCAGGCCATGGGGAACCTCTATCACACGAACTGCTTCACCTGTTGCTCCTGTGGTGAGTAAAGCAATCAGTTACGGGGAATAAGTAGCTGCAGCCATGTGCGCTGCAGGTGTAGAGGCGTCCCACCTGAATTCATCCGTTCAAGCACGAACTATCGATATGGTCTGAAGAAATCAGAGCAGATCGGTTGGACTGTTTTCTGTTGAGCGAACCTCCACGTTTGCTCTTTCAAATCCCAGATTTGGTTCCTCCTACCTGCAACGAGATGTTGGGGTTTTTTTCTGCTCGCTTTAATGCTTCGTTTTAGAGATATATGAAAATATCACAGGGCTTTTAGACAGATTGGTAAAACACTGTACAGGCGAGTGGTTCAGGTTACGTTTAAAAAAAAAAAAATGCCCTGGTTCAGAAACCAATTACACCCTGACTGTTAGCATAAGAATGACAAGAGGAAGAAGCTCATTCATGCTAATTAAAAGTCAATCTCTGTGGTAACACAATGCCAAGGAGGAACGACATCAGCTGTGACAGTGGAGAAGTCATTTTTGCTCCCTAACAATCTGGAGAAGCTCAGGAAAACATCCCCACTGAATATGGAGAGCATCGCTTTTATGATGAGAAGGATCATTTACTGGACAGTGACCAGTCTTTCCACAAGTGGATGTCCCAGCAAGGTCGGACCGTGGAATCCTGGGAGCAGCTGCAAAAAAAAAAAAAAAAAAAAAAAAAAAAAATCCATGAGCTGCATCTCAGACTCTGCAGGCCTCAGTAAGCATGTTAACTGTTAGCTTTAATTAAAGTATAATCAGAGAGAGAGACTGCATCAGTACAGCCCATTTGGAAGGGTCACTGTATGCAAATGGTACAAAACTGCAAATATTTAAAAATGTAGAGTTGAGCGATTTTATCGATTCTGCGATATATATCAATATTTTATCAAGTATCGATTTTTCAGCTGCAGGTATCGATATTCTAAGCTTCTTTCAAAACCCGTGTCCCACCTTTAAAAGCTTGCTAGCAACAATTTGCACTGTTTAAATAAATGAAACTATTTTTCTCAACACATCTTTTATTCATTTTGTCCAGCATTTGCAAGCTGCCTGTCAGCCATATAATGTGTAATTGATGCTTTCAGTTCAATTAATTCAAACAAAGTCATTAGAACACTGACAAGATGTCACTAAAATCACTTTGTCCCTTTAAATTTTTTTGGAAAATGATGTAAACGTATTGTAAGATGAATATCGATATATATCGTATCATGAGCTGAATATCGTGTATCGCGAGATTAGTGTATCACTACAGCCCTAATCAAGTGTTGTGCAAATTTGGAAATAAAATATTAAGACTTGGGGAAAAAAAAAAAATCACAACCAGGACAATAGATGGAGTCGATATCAATCATTGATCTCGTGTTGCTTTTACTAAGGAGCAAAAAGGAGGAAAAAACCAAATAAATGGCTCCATCCCATTTTATTTTGTGCTGGTTCAGCGACCAGAGTCACGGTTTCCCTTCGTTATTTAAAAGTCCCGTTGGTTTGTAAACGGCAGTCTGGTCAGATACGTTTCTGACCAGAAATTAGTAGTGGTAGTAGTGCTGAGGCCACCTCAACCTTCACCCGAACCACAGCAGAACGGCAGAAAGAGAAAAAGGACTGAGATGCCGCAGCAGCTCACTCATAGTCCACTTCAGCGTTAACGGAGGAACCGTGGTGGGACCTTTAGAGATCTGCGTGTACTCAAACGCCTCTGAAATGAGGGATGACGTCACAGAGGAAACGGTTATTTTAGGTTACTGCTGCTAAAGGTGTGTCAGAAAGCTGCTGACCTGCAGGTGCACCTTTTCACACTCTGCTTCTGTGTTTTGGCCCAGTTTTGTTTAGTCAATAATGACAGAACAATATGTTCAGCTGGTGGTTTTCATAGGAGTCCTTATTTACCTAATTTTTAGGGATGCACAATAACTGTTTTTTTTTTTTTAAACCGATAACTTTCAGCTCCTAAAGGCCGATAACTGATAACACACACATATACCTAAAATCATTACATCAATACTATGAACAAAATCAAAAAAAGTTTTGACTTTTTAAATGAACAGATATTTATTTTTTCCAATGAAAAACTATTGGCAAGCCTCTCAAACATTTTCATAAAGCTATCAAACAAACCTATTTGATATCACGCATCAACTTAAATAAGGTTCATTACTGACTGATATAAAAAAAATAAAGGCTCCTTGAACTGATGGAATTTAAATTAATACCTTTAAAGTAAATGAGGTTCAGTAGTTTTTGTTTTTTATTTTTTAATCTCATGGAAGCTTTAGATGAGGGGGAGGGGAGACTGCTGTTGGTTTGTGCATGTTAGCATTAGCTTCCGTTAGCTCACATTAGCGCGATTTCAAATCTCCATGGAAGTGATTGTTATGTTGTAGGTGGCTGATCAGGTTTTACGTATTAAAGCTTGTGCTTCCTCTCCTCGTAGAATTCACTCGGAGGATTCATCACAAATAACCACCAAACTATCTTCTTCTGAAACTTTAACGAAGTTCCATGCCGCCATGTTTGTTGTGATCAGTACGCTGTGCTGCAGGCTGCATTCAAGGTGTAACGTAAATTCCCACGTTACCTCGTTTGCTAGTCGTTCTTTCAGCCTTTTCTATTTCTTTCTTTTTTATGTGTAACATGAGGGGAAATACTGCAAATATAAATTAAAGTCAGCAACTACCAAAATTATGACCGAGTTAACGAGTTGTTTTCTGGCATGAGGGGGTATTCTTGATTTTCCTGATTAAGTAATAGTTTTTCTGACGTCCGACGTCACTTTAACATAACATTCACTGCTGGTCATTTAAGACTCAGAGGGAGCGAGGCACTGCTGTGTTGACAAAAATGTAGATGTTATCGGAAGCTATTCGTCGTGATATCGGACTTATCAGGATGACGTCATAATTTCCTGTTATCGACCCGATAGTTATCGTGCACCCCTACTAATTTTAAGATCTAATGAGGAGCAAGTAAATATTTTCGGAGCATTACCTCCAGCTAGACCCTGAGGTTTATAAAGACTAGAGCGGTACTTTCCTCCCTGCAGCAGGACTGATCTAAAGGCCCTGCTGTAAAAGCTGCGTAACACCTTAAGCACTGAAGGAAGGTGAATTTTCTTCCTGGATGACTGTGCTGCCAGTCGACATCTATTTCTGGCCTATTTCAGCAACTTGATGCCTACCTGCGTTCTTTATATATATTACTGCAGTTCAAGCAAAAAAAAAAAAAAAAAGAGAAGTGAGATCACGGTGCACACAGCTGTCTGAGATCAGACATGTACCTGGGCTCTAACCTGGCCCAGTTTCCCAAATTATAACTTTTACAGATGCATCTGTTGGCATTAATCAACGCTTTTACCTTCCTGACCCAAAACCCCCCCCACCCTCCAGTGAGACGCATTTCACCTCGCCGAAGCGCCTCGTCTACATGAAAGCTGCTGCATCAGACGTGAGGATGAGTCACAAAAGGGCGCTGAAATGTGCAGATGTATGAGTCGGTTATTAGATATTCGAGATACTTGTGGGATGGAGGGGGGGGGGGGCGGGTGGGGGGCAGCATCAGTCATTCTCTAAGCCTCAGCTGCTGTTGTCTTTGTTTGCTTCGAGACATACTGTCACAGTTTTGATCAAAATATCTGCTTCAAACTACAACAACAAAAAAATTACTCGGGGTGAAACTTACCCTGTGAGTCGCTGGGGCAGCTTTACAGCAGGATGAAGGCCGGGCCGGGCCGGGCCGGGGTCAGTACAGTACGCCGTATGTGCGCGCTTTCGGGCGTCTCTGTCACCCGACTCCGGACCGCCTCTCCCGTTTCCTGGGGAAACAAGAGGAAGATGTTGGGAGGGAGCCTTTCAGCCAGGTCCCATTCATTTGTGCTCTATACATGGATACAATCCTCCGCCCCGACCCCTCCGGTTCTGGAAGAACTGACTATAATTTACCTGTAACCCAAACCGCATACTTTCCGATTTATTGTGAGTGGGAAGAAAGAGGGGCCGGATGCCGAGTGTCCAGTTCCTGACGCGAGGGTTTCTGTGGAAAGGAAGCCTCCGGCCTCGTTGGGAGCCGGTTTTAACCATCGCTGCGATGCTTTTAGACGGCAGCTTCCTTCTGCCAAAGAACAAAGAGGGTCGGTCCTGATGTTTGGTCTTTTTCAAACAGACTTATTTGTAAAAAGAACCAGATTATTTCCTGGGAAGACTGGAATATTCTGAGCGTGAGGTGGCTGTGAGACGTCTCCTGAGGAGAATTATCGTGGGTTTATTGGAGAAACCGTTCCCGCCATTAGTCATCAGTTGATTTTCTTTGCCTCGTCCAAGTCTCGATGGCTGCGGGGGCTAACGAGCCTCTCAGGATGGTTTATCGGTCACGTAAACTCAACAATCTACAGTTTGACCTCTTGTGAAAGGGAATGTTTTTTGTTTTGTTTTGAAGAGAAGTTTAGTTTCAAAGTGCCTGCGCTTGTCATAACACAACCTGGTGATTTATCAGGAGCCCAGTTATTGTGTCTGTTGTTTTCTTTTTCCTGGTTTCTTTCCCCTCTTTTCCTCCGAGCTCCTGCCTCCAGTCTTCCTGGAGACCGGAGCTTCCAGAGTGAGACCCAGTTTGCTGAGACACTGGTTGCTGGTAGCCTTGGGCTTTGTTTAACCATGCATAATTGAGCCCTCCTCTTGGCTTACTCCCATGGTTGCACCCTTTTTTCATGAGATGGCCAAGAATGCAACCCTCCCCACCACCACCACCACTTCAGCCAGCCTTCCCTGGAGGACCTCAATCGCACAGTCACAAAGTGTACCGGACCCGCTTATCAGAGGGGGGCGGGCCTGCAGAGAACTCGTTTTTGAACATGCACACGCATGGCAAAAAAGTGAGCGCATGCTTGTTTGCTCCCGCGCATGCAAGAAAACATGGGTTTTCTCTCTGGTTAGCACAAGATATCTTTTTTTTTTTTGGCATTGCATTGAATACGTCGCCCTGCAGTGGCCTTGTTTGGCTAAAGCTTGAATAAGCCTGGAGAGTTTTACTCGTGATCTTAAGCAGTGACATTAAGTTGGGGGGGGGGGGGGGGGGCTGCTGCAGAAATTGTGACAGGGTGAGTTGCACTTCCTCCAGTTTTTAGATAAATATGCAGCGATGTTAAAACTGAACACAAACTCTCCTGATTCATTTATAAAGAGGAAGGAAAGGAAAAGAGAAAAGAAAAAGTAACACGAACACACACACAAACTGGACGTGCAGACTGTCACCCGCCGGCCTGATAACTCGTATCTGTGTTGTAGGAAGCGGGCGAGAACCCGAGAGCTTGAATTTTTCAAATTATTCATGGCTGCTTGAGAGGAATTTGAAACGCAAAGATATTGATTGTTCAGTTTTATTTTGTTCCGTTTCCTGTGGTGTAACTGGTATGCTAGCGCTCACATACAACACTAGGGGCGTCCCGATCCCGATCCCCTGATCGGATCGGCCTTCGATCTTAAAAATTTAAGGTGGATCGATTCGGCCGATCAACCTTATTTTAACACACCGATCTTTTTTTCATTATTTTTTTCTCAAAAACTGATCCTAATTAACACAAATTAATAAAGTAATCATATTACACAAAAATATTAAACTATATACATTTAATAATTTGCACTGAAATGAGGTTTCCCAGCAGCGCTGTCTTGTATCCACCTTAAAAGTTTTAAGACCGGCGGTGTCAGGCTAAACTTTAGCAAAAATATCAGCAGTGTGGCAGCGCTATAAAATTACAAAGGCCGACGCTTCGACTGTGACTTGAAACGTGTGGAAGGCTGGGATATCACGATGGGTAAGTAAGAAGAGAGTTTACAACACCACCAATTTAATCAGACACTTAAAAAATCACCATCCTAGCGAGCAGGATGCCTTCTGTCAGGCGTCGGCAGCAGCTTTGAAGCTGAATGCACTACAGCTGCAAACGCTCTGTGAAACTTTTAAAAGAAAGGACAAACTCCCGAAAGACTCGGAGAAATACAGAAAAATCACCGAGCTAATCACGGAATGTATTACCGAGGACGACCAGCACATTCAGTATGTGGAATACAAGGCATTTAACCGGCTCATTAATTACCTCGAGCCTCGTTCCCATCACACAAAGGTGCGTGAACATGTGCAGCGGTTCTTGAAAGAAGTGAAGTTAATATTTTATGTTATTTTTATTCTGATGTGATTTCATTGATTGCAAAGACTTCTGCTAGTGTTTTCATTGCCTTAAACTGCTAGCCAAGTTCACCTGCTGCTATTTAAATGGAAGTGCTATGTTCTTTAGTACTGAGACTGTTGAACAGTCACTGTTCTGTAACTAAATGTGTTTTATAATAATTCTCCCAAACAAAAAAGAAAGAAAGAAGAGTGTTTAAATAAGTTATTGTTTATTTTATGAGATGATAAGAGCTATTAATCTCAGCTTGGATGCAGGCCTATTTATTAATGTACACAGGAAATAAAATGCATGGGAATTTAAACTCTGTTTGCCCACTCAAAAAAGTGAAATCAGATCGGGAAAAATCGGGAATCGGCCGATCATCAAAATTAAAGATCGGAAATCGGATCGGGACCTAAAAACGTGATCGGGACATCTCTATACAACACGGTAACACGGTATAATATGTATTGTGTCAGTCGCAGTCTTCTTGGACGGCACTGATTAAAGTACAGTGATCCCTCGCCAATTCGCGCTTTAAGTTCCGCGGTTTTAGTTATTCGCGGATTTTGCAGAAATATATAATATAATAAAAAAATCAAGAAAAAAATCGTGGAAAGATCACAGGATGTTGTGCGCGTTCTCTCACAGCGAAGGAATGTTGTGAGCCAGCCTGGCCCCTTTAAGAAGGTGGCCTTATGGGTAATGGTGTGGCCTTATGGGTAATGTAGTGTGTGTGTCGTGGGACAGCAGAATGAAAACAGGGTTAGATGAAAAGTGTAGTGAGCATCAACAGCAGCCCAGCGTGTATAGATTTACATTCTCTGTTAACCGACAGGAGCCCAACAATACAACCTGTGTGATGTTACAAGTTCCTGCAGTGCCAGAATAAAGTGCTCGTTCCATGCAGAGAAAACCAGACTGTTTTTTTCGTTGTTGTTAGCATGTTAGCCGCTAATTACGAGCCAAAAATAGCACAATACCAGCAGTTTGTTTACTACGGTTCAGAGACCAGAGGCTGTGAAGGTAACAGGAAGACCACAGTTGAGCCTTTGTCTTGTTTCACTGCAGTATCTCGCTACTTTTTTTGCAGTTTTTAAACATATTTTAAACACATTATTTAGGCCCGGGGGGCTCTGGCTCCAGTTCGCGGATTTTGATTTTCGCGGGGGGGGGCGGGGGGCGGGTCCCCATTAACCCCGGAAAATAAGGGATCACTGTATTTTACATTGTTGTGTAGCATGTTTACGTCAGATGTCAAGCGTACCATAAAGCGTGCTGATGGACCTTAATTACTTTATTCTCATGATCACATTCATCATTTACTGGTGTAGAATAAGAGCAAAAAAACAGCCATGTATGCAAAATGCATCCTTTATTGCACATGAAGGACCTCGGCATGAGCAGCCGCCACTGGTGGGGACGTGCACTTGGGTTAATTGTGCTCTTGGGGTCGATTTTCTCCATGCTTGAATCGATCTAACGTTTCACATCGTGGGGGCGGGGACCAGTCGGTGCATTAACCAGCTTATGATTGGTCATTTTCTGTGCGATCACACTTGCACCAATGTGCATCTTGACTTTGACTGACGGGCGACAATTGCAGCACAACCCAAAATTGAAGTTTTCGAAGTAGCAGCAGCAATGGACGCATATCAAAAGCTGGTCTCCACCCTCGTCCGTCCATCCATCCATTATCCATTAGGGATGCACGATAACTGTGTTTTAAAAACGATACCGATAACTTTCAGCTCCTAAAGGCCGATACCAATAACACACACATATCATCACACATTAGATCATTACATCAATACTATGAACAAAATCAAAAACAGTTGACTCTTTAAATGAACTGATATTTATTTTTTACAATGAAAAACTATTGTCAAGCCTCTCAAACATTTTCCTAAATCTATCAAACAAACCTATTTGATCAACTTAAATAAGGTTCATTACTGACTGATATAAAAAATAAAGGCTCCTTGAACTGATGGAAATACATGCATCAGAATTACTAACTGAAAAAGATTAACATTTAAAGGATTTTGACTTGTGGTTCCATTTAAATTAATACCTTTAATTAAAGTAAATGAGGTTCAGTGATTCTTTTTGGTTTGGTTTTGGAAGCTTTAGATGAGGGAGAGGGGAGACTGCTGCTGGTTTGCACATGTTAGCATTAGCTTCTGTTAGTGTGATTTCAAAACTCCATGGAAGCGATTGTTATGTTGTAGGTGGCTGATCAGGTTTTACGTATTAAAGCTTGTGCTTCTCTCCTCGTAGAATTCACTCGGAGGATTCGTCACAAATAACCACCAAACTATCTTCTTCTGAAACTTTAACGAAGTTCCACGCCGCCATGTTTGTTGTGATCAGTACGCTGTGCTGCAGGCTGCATTCAAGGTGTAACGTAAATTCTGACATTTCCTCGTTTGCTAGTCGTTCTTTCAGCCTTTTCTATTTTTTTTCTCTTTTATGTGTAACATGAGGGGAAATACTGCAAATATCGATTCAAGTCAGCAACTACTAAAATTATGACCGAGTTAACGAGTTGTTTTCTGTCATGAGGGGGTATTCTTGATTGTCCTGATTGAGAAGTCGTTTTTCTGATTATGCCGACGTCACTTGAACATAGCATTCACTGCCGGTCATTCAAGACTCAGAGGGAGCGAGGCACTGCTGTGTTGACAAAAATATATATGTTATCGGGGCTATTCGTCGTGATATTGGACTTATCGGAATGACGTCATCATTTCCTGTTATCAGCCCGATAGTTATCGTGCACCTCTAGCTAAAAGTAACCGGGAAGATCACAAACTACGTCCAGTCATGACCAAACAGAAACTCATGCATATGGAAGGACCTCTCACTCCTCTCATGGAGAGGTGTGGCTGGACTTTCTTGGGGCTGATTGTGTTTTCGGACGAGTCAACCGGGCAACCACAGCTGATGATCATCTGCAGGAGTAACGTTGTCAGAGAACAGACAGTCTGCACGACATGACTGGCTTCCACCTGCTCTGCCCGTCGATAAGTTTACCTTTCTCAACTTTTCACGAGGAGCAACGAAAGCCAAGCAAGAGGGCTTACGATCCGCAGAAGATGTTACGCCATTTAATGCGGGATGAGAGACGGGGAATGGCTCAAACACACACTCTTCTCATAAACTCACTGGGCTTTCTTACGTCAGACTACTACTAACTCATATTTTTGTGAAGCCCCCCCACTTGTGAGGCCACTGCATACCAAGAAGTCACAGTGGGGAACTTCTCATAGATGACAGATAGGGAAATATTAAAAATCCAAATCTAGTAATTGGAGCGTGACGATAAACAGCGCTGGAATGTGCATGTTTTGGTTTCAATGTGGGATTAGCTTCATCCTGGGGAGTGGCAGCGGTTGCTTGTCACATTGTTTTAATGTTGGATGGTGCAATAGATGTTTAAATCCAACTGTGTCATACCTCTCACGGATGGGCCCCAAAAAAAGAAAATGCTTGATAGCTCTCCCGACGCTGGCCTGCGCGAGGCTGTAATTGCACTGTACATCAAAACCCTGTCTGAAGCCCCTTTGTGAGTAGATCACTGCGTTTATCTGTCCTCGCAGCCGGTCCGAAGCTCTGGTTTCTGTGCCAGAGACGGAGAACAGGGAGCCTGAGCCGTTTCCTCCCACCAGCAGGAGCAGATCTTCTGCCGGACTCGCTGTCAGTGACAAAACACAGCAGAGGGAAAACACAGCCTGTTGTATTTCTCTGTTGATGAACATTATAGAAAAGATTTACAAACGCTCCTCTCCGGGCTCTGTTTCTATCTGGTTGGGAGGGGTTATCCCTCCAGAGGGTGTGCGGGGAGCTCTCACGGGTTCACTAGGGATGCACGATAATTATAGACCCGATAACTATCGGGCCAATAACAGGAAATTATGATGTCATTCCGATAACTCAGATATCACGACAAATAGCCCCAATAACATATATATTTTTGTTTACACAGCAGTGCCTCGCTCCCTCTGAACCTTGAATGACCGGCAGTGAATGTTATGTTCAAATGACGTCGGCATAATTAGAAAAACTATTTCTCAGTAAGGAAAATCAAGAATACCCCCACATACCAGAAAACAACTCGTTAACTCGGTCATAATTTTAGTAGTTGCTGACTTGAATTGATATTCGCAGTATTTTCCCACATGTTACACATAAAAAATAGAAAAGATAGATAAGGCCGAAAGAGCGACAAGCAAACGAGAGAACAGAGGATTTGAATTTACGTTACACCTTGAATGCAGCATTGTGGCACAGTGCTCTGATTAAAAAAAAAAAAAAAAAACATGGAGGCAACTGCGTGGAACTTCGTTAAAGTTTCAGAAGAAGATATTTTGCTGTTTATTTGTGACAAATGCTTCAAGTGAAGGAGGGAAAAATAGCACAAGCTTTAATATGTCAAACCTGATCAGCCACCTGAAACATAACCATCACTTCCATGGAGTTTTGAAATCACGCTAACGTGAGCTAATGTGAGCTAACATGAGCTAACATGAGCAAGCCAGCAGCAAGTCTCGTCTCCACTCTCCTCCCCTCTTGAAACCGAAACCTTTCCTCTCCTCGCTATCATCTCTCTCATCTAAAGCTTCCATGAGATTTAAAAAAACCAAAACTACTAAACCTCATTTACTTTAATTAAAGTCATTCATTTGAATGGAACCACAAGCCAAAATCCTTTAAACATAACTTCTTTGTTACTATAGAGTGCACTTTTTCAGTTTATTTACACAGACAAGTCTAACTTAGGTCAGTACATTATGACCTGTGCATTATTTTTTATTGTCATTTAGGAATGCATTTTTTCAGTTAGTAACTCTGATGCATGTATTTCCATCAGTTCAAGGAGCCTTTATTTTTTATATCAGTCAGTAATGAACCTTATTTAAGTTAATGTGAGATATCAAATAGGTTTGTTTGATAGCTTTATGAAAATGTTTGAGAGGCTTGACAATAGTTTTTCATTGGAAAAATAAATATCTGCTCATTTAAAGAGTCCAACACTATTTTTGGTTTTGTTCATTGTATTGATATAATGATCTTAGGTATATGTGGGTGTTATCGGTTATCAGTTATCGGTATCAGCCTCTAGGAGCTGAAAGTTATCCGTATTGGTTTTAAAAAACAGTAATCGTGCATCCCTAACTTTTAGATTCTTGCGCCCGGTGAACTCCAGTGATGATAACGTTGCTCAACTTGTATTCAACCAGGGTCAGAGGAGGAGGCGGCGGCGGGCCTGTGCGGAGTAAATGACTGCATGCTGCTGTTTGGCTTCATCCCAACGTGCTTTGACATGTGACACAAGTTTGAGAAGGCACATCTGTCGACAGGCCCGTCATCAGTTTTGATCCCGCGTCTTAAACGAGAAAGTTGTGTCAAAGCAATTGTTTGTCGAGCTTTCGTTCGCCACGGAAATGATCTTGCGCCTAAGCAGTCCTAGACTTCCCTTAAGTGCTGGTTATGTGTCGGGATTCACTCGCGTCGAGTGTGCGGTCAAGTTCATGTGAGCTTAACGAGCAGTGCAAGGGACTTTCTGAATAAACAGTGAGGATTTAAGCGCATTAAGCAGTGTGTTGGTTCAAGGTCTCTCAGCTGCACCTTGCTCGCTGCAGCAACCTTCACTGTGTTTGGATTGTCTGCCTGCTATTTAGACTACGAAATGATGTGTTGACGGGCTTCACTCTCTGATCCAGCCAGATCCAGTGCATTCGTATCCAGAGAGGTAAAATATAGAGAGTAGGGGTGTGAATTTTCACTCACAAATCGATCCGATTCAGGGACGATTCATAAAAAACAGTAAACTATTCGATTCAGTACGATTCAATAAAAATTGACAATTTAACCCCAACTACTTATTTTGCTTTATTACTGAGAAGAAAAAGAGAAACACAAATTTAATTTCAAAATAGTATTCTTTTGTTTATTTAATGTCCAAGAGACAGTACACCAGGCCTACTGAACATAAATTCAGACATTAACTTAAGCCTTTACAATATACCTGGGGGGATAATTGACATTACATTATGAAACGCAAAACTCCCAATCTGGTGTGCCTCACTTCACAGGTTTGCAAAACTCTGCTCATATTTAAAATTCAATTCTTACTTTCCCCTTAACAGAAAATAAAAGATAAAAATGGCACAAAGTTTAATTATTCCTGCTAATGTCAGAATACACTGAGAATAAGGCTGAGGTTAGATATCAAAATTAAAAGTAGTTGTTATGAAACAATTAAGTTGCCTATTAAAGGCAAAAATTCAGAATGACTAGTGATTCAGTCACTGGTGAACTTCAACAGTAAAACATCACTGACAACAAGATACATGGATCCAGAACTTTAGTAAGCAGTTATAGAAAATAGCATGTTAAATTCAACATGTCTTTTTGATGCTTGTAACTCTAATCACAAAAAGCTGAATAACTAATACTTCAGGCATGAAAATCCCTCACCTTTCAGCGAAATGTGCCGTTTTGAAGTCAAAAATGGTGACCTACGTGAATCGTGTAGATCTGAGGAGGTCGGAGTCGGGAGATATTTTTTTAAATTTAATTATCATATAATTGCCCTAATAAGCAAACTGAGCGCTTCAGAAATCAGCCCTTTAAATGACACTTGGACGGTCAGTAAACCTGTCCAGAACCAATCAGGTCAGATTGATCCATTATTCCAGTCAGACCAACGTTCTTCATTCATGTGTACTTGGGATGGGCATTCAGAAAAGATTTATTTGTCGATCGTCGGGAGAATTCATGATTAATAATCGATTAATCATTAACATTTTTATATTGAAAACTATCACAATTATTCTCGATATCGGCATTACGTTTTTTTCCCCTTTGGCCTGGTTGCTATGGCCTGGTTGTTATGGCCCGCGCATGCTCAGATGTGTTCAGTGGCCCGGATGTTCGTGGTCGAGAATAACGTAACAGACATTTCCTTTTTCTTTTCTTTAAAAAAAACAACGATAATAAAAGAAGAGATATCGAGGAGACTACTTAACTAGGGCAATTTATATCCCATTATGTCAGTGCTTCTCAATTATTTTCTGCTGCGCCCCCCCCCCCGAGGAAGAAGAAAACATTTCGCGCCCCCCCTCCTCCCCACTGCGACTATAAATAGTACAATTTGTCTATAAAATTATTGTAAGTACACCTCTGCATAACAGCGTATCCTTATTAACATTAAGGGGAACAAAAAAAAAAAATATAGATCAACTTATAACAAAGATTAACTTTATGAAAATAGTTTTTTAGTCTGTAAAGATTTAAAGTGCATCAATCCCACCGTAGTCACAGTGAAGCAGCGCTACATCAGCATCGTCATATTTCCTCGTCTTAACTTTCTGGTGACTTTCGTTTGTGTCATTATCTCCGTCTCTCTCCGTCTTTGTTTTCATCCCTGTTAAATATTTTTCCCGGGCGTCTCTTGAGTGGTATCACTTCATATCTCCTGCTCTGTGCTGCGTGCATACATGTCTGTGCAAAAAACCCGCAAAAAACCTGACACAATAATACTCCCTGAAACCACTGGGACAATGAGAGCGCCACTGCCCCTTACTGGAGTATGTGTGCAATTACACTTTATTCCAGTATGGCAAAAAAAAAAACATGTTCCCTGGGGTCACACGTGCCCCCCCTGGCATTGCACAGTGCCCCCCCAAGGGGTCGCGCCCCACTATTTGAGAAGGACTGCATTATATTAAGGCACCAGTATTTCAGGCTTTTTGTTTCTTAAAAAGATGCGCTTGTTGTGTGCTCGATGTGCGCTGCAGCTCCTTCTGGTCCATGCTAACACCGAGTTGAGGCTAGGCTAGGCTAGGCTAGGCTGAGATAGAGATGAACCGCCTCCACCGTCCTTTACAAGGCTTGGATGCGCGTTGTTCAAGTGATACATCATTGTCGTTGTCGATTAATTGTATTTGTAATTTGCATTGCAGTGATTGCAGTACACTTGCTCATCTTCTAAGTGAAAATCCACGCCGGGGATGAGACAGATGAGCGTACGTTCACATTTCCTACCTACATTAACCAGTGGTGAGGAGCGCTGTATATTTCATCTTCGATGTCTGACATGTTGCTAGCTGCTCTCTCAGCTACATAGCTGACGTCACGACTCTCACAGGTAAAACTCGTGAGAGTTGACGCGCCCGTTGGCACAACAATGGCAGGTCTGGGTTGCTGGACCTCAGGAAAACCGATTCATGGCCGTAAATATGGGACATCGGACCGTTCGTAGTGCATTTTTACCGATCCAGTTTTCCATTGACCGATGCACTCAGATCTCATACGTCACAGACCGATAACCGATTCAGATCGGTTAATCTTTTCACCCCTAGTGGGAACGCGTAAACTCCACCTGGAAAGGACCTCTCTAGCTGTGAGGCAACGGCGCCGATCGCCGCGACGCACATGCCACTCACAAAACGTGTAAAAGTGAAGAACTTAATTAAAGCAAAAGCAGTTTGGCGCAAAGAGCGAGCTGAATAGTCCGACAGCATTAAGGAGCCGACTCCTCTTTCCACCTGTAAAATAAACGTTCTTCAGCTTTATGATGCAAGCGGGATCTCCTATTATTCTGCTATTGGTCATTAATTGAGTTCCTGCTGTGGAAAAGTGGCTTTGGGAGTCCAGAGACGAGTCTCGCAGACACATGAGAGACCAGCAAGACTGTGATTCAAGCTTCAGTGGGATAGAAACACAAAAATAAACTCCACGGACCTGAAAGCAGAGGGAAGCTCCTCCCACTAAACTGGCCGCCGACCCGCGTGCTGGCGTACAACGGAGGAGATCTTTCGCCAGATAATACCTTGGCCGTGATGACACATCAGTCCTTTCACAAGACCAATGCTTATTTCCATGGCAACACCCCCCCCCCCCCCCATTCACAATGGAGCCGTGAGCAGAAAGAGGTCCGTTTCTTGGACCAGATATTACATCCACCCAACAATGGAGAGGTCAGAGGTCACGGCCGCTGAGCGCTGGGCGAAAACGTGACCAGAGCGAGGGGAGGAGAAATCCCTCCGTCGTTATATCTCGTTATTAAAGACGTTTGACTGGATTTGGGCCTGCGACCAACCGGGTTAGTTTTAGTGTCTGCTAAATGGACAGTATTTGGTTTTCGTCCCCGTCGGTCCCGTCTCAGCGAAGCATGTTTTTACACGTTAGCTTCAAATTGGAAAAAAGTGAGGCTAAAAATAATCACAATCAGCAGAGCTTTTGATTTTATCACCTTTTCGAATCGTGTCTGACTGCACTTTAATTTCAAACCACGTCACCTAACCGGGGGGGGGGGCACGGTCGGGCCCGATTTCTCGCGGTGCCGCGAGGATGCTCGGTCTCGCCGCGAGCGCTGTCTGGTGACAAAAGGCCAGAGGGGAGAGAAGAAGGCATTGAGCCCTCCCCCTCCTTTTCTCCGTGAGGGAAGTGGGTGCTGGGTAGGTGTGGGGGGGATGAATGGGACCAGCTAGTGACCTCAGGCAGAAGGAATGTCCCCGTTTGCTCAGGCGGCCCGCTCCCCTCGCAGCGCTCCACACAGTCATCAGCACTGGAGCCTTTGTGCTCGCCGTCCAGACCCCAAACTCCAGAGCAGAGGCCACGGACCGGCACGGACCAGCCTCCGCGTCCCCGTCCACGTCTTCCTCGGTCCCGCGGCTCCTGTCGTCTCCTCGCTGCCCAAAATGCTAATCGCTCCTCGGCCTAAAAAGTCTTAAAAGTCTCACCTATTGTGTGGACGACATTCCTCTGCAGCTCCGGCCGTTCATGTGAAGGGTGATGCCTCACCATCAATTGGTAGTTGCATACATTTAGAAAAAAAAAATAGAGTTAGGAGGCGCATGGCTTCTGTGCTGCGACGCCCATAAAACCAACATCAGGATGAAAATTAAATCTGACTAATCCGTCAGATTTATGAGATCCTTGTTTTTTTTTTTTTTCATCTGCCAGCTTCGGGGGAAGTCACCGTGCTGCCAAAGAGACACAACTGCTTTTAAGTGAATTTGAATGGACGGGCTGTTGTGAGATGCACGGCGGGGGGGGGGGGCTGCAGCAGGACTTCCTTTTCAGATTCGATCCAAACTTGGATTCTGATGAATGAGGGCTCAGCCGGA
Source organism: Hirundichthys speculiger (assembly GCA_018398805.1). NCBI lineage: Eukaryota > Metazoa > Chordata > Actinopteri > Beloniformes > Exocoetidae > Hirundichthys > Hirundichthys speculiger. Next base: position 84,436 of record JAGFBZ010000694.1, on the reverse strand, counting down.
GGAATTCAGCCTTCACGCTTTGAGTTTGAAGCCCGGCGTGTTGAACCAGGCCTCGCTGCGGCGGAGGCGTGTTTTCGTGGATCCGTCTGTGCAGTCGGCCTCCAGCTGATGCGGACATGTTTTTTTTTCTCCCTAAATTTATAATTAATAATAGGGGTGCACGATAATTATCGACCCGATAACAGGAAATTATGACGTCATCTCGATAAGTCCGATATCATGACGAATAGCCCCGATCTGAGCCTTGAATGACCGGCAGTGAATGTTATGTTCAAGTGACTTCGGCATAATCAGAAAAACGATTTCTCAGTAAGGAAAATCAAGAATACCCCCTCATGCCAGAAAACAACTCGTTAACTCGGTCATAATTTTAGTAGTTGCTAACTTGAATTGATATTCGCAGTATTTTCCCACATGTTACACATACAAAGTAGAAAAAATAGAAGAGGCTGAAAGAACGACTAGCAAATGAGGGAACGGAGGAATTGACATTACACCTTGAATGCAGCCTGCAGCACAGTGCTTTGATTAAAAAAAAACATATAGGCGACTGCATGGAACTTGGTTAAAGTTTCAGAAGAAGATAGTTCGCTGGTTATTTGTGACAAATGCTCCAAGCGAAGGAGGAAAAAATAACACAAGCTTTAATACGTCAAACCCGATCAGCCACCTGAAACATAACCATCACTTCCATGGAGTTTTGAAATCATGCTAACATGAGCTAACATGAGCAAGCCAACACCAAGTCCCTCTCCTCTCCTCTCCATCATCTCTTTCATCTAAAGCTTCCATGAGATTAAAAAAAAAAAAAAAAAAAAAAAAAACTACTAAACCTCATTTACTTTAATTAAAGGCATTCATTTGAATGGAACCACAAGCCAAAATCCTTTAAACATAATTTTTTGTTACTATGGAGTCCACTTTTTCAGTTTATTTACACAGACAAGTCTAACTTGTGTCAGTACATTATGACCTGTGCATTATTTTTTATTGTCATTTAGGAATGAATTTTTTCAGTTAGTAATTCTGATGCATGTATTTCCATCAGTTCAAGGAGCCTTTATTTTTTATATCAGTCAGTAATGAACCTTATTTAAGTTAATGTGAGATATCAAATAGGTTTGTTTGATAGCTTTATGAAAATGTTTGAAAGGCTTGACAGTAGTTTTCATTATAAAAAAAAAAAAGTCAAAACTATTTTTGGTTCCCTCGTTTGCTAGTCGTTCTTTCAGCCTTTTCTATTTTTTCTATTTTTTATGTGTAACATGTGGGAAAATACAGCGAATATCAATTCAAGTTAGCAACTACTAAAATGATGACCGAGTTAACGAGTTGTTTTCTGACATGAGGGGGTATTCTTGATTTTCCTTACTGAGAAATCATTTTTCTGATTATGCCAATGTAACTTGAACATAACATTCACTGCCGATCATTCAAGACTCAGAGGCACTGCCGTGTTGACAAAAATATATATGTTATCGGGGCTATTCGTCGTGATATTCGGACTTATCGGAATGACGTCATAATTTCCTGTTATCGGCCCGATAGTTATCGTGCACCCCTACTCGTCAGTTAGCGCTTCGGGGTGAGTTGTTCTTTCATGTGGAGGTTTTTCACTGTAAATGGGAAACCAAAGTTTCAGCGGTTTATTATGGCGGCCAATTACGGTTCTGAGACGATCAGAACTCTTGTCAGTGGGTCAGAAAATCAGAAACCGGAACGGGCCACGAAAATGACACGTGGTGCATTTTTAAACAGGACCGGTTTGAAAAGATTCAGATGTGTTCACGACCTTGACCTGCTCCAGCTTACGATTCTTGACGGTATCATTTGTTTGACAGCTCCCAGGTACTCTGGGGTTGTGTAGGAGGTCCGTCTGCAATTATTATTTTTTTTTTACACGACTTTGATGACATTTTTGAATTCTCAAATAAATGAGACGGGAACACTAAACTCCATTAGATGCTCCTGATGGAAGAAGACTTTCCGTTGAAACTTTATCGAGGAGAATTTAAGGGGGGCCTTCGCCACAGAAGCGGGTGCTCTATGGAAATACTTTTACATTTATGCTAGAAACCTGGTGGCCCAGTGGCTGGACTGGTGAGGTGATCTGGTGTGGAAGGTGAAGTTCACGACTCGCTTGTCACAGCTGCTTCCCCTCCACCCTTCTCCTCACTTCCTCTAATCTTCTGTTTACCAGCGACGTTATGTTTTTTTCTCCTTTTTTTTTTTTTTTTTTTTTTTTTTACAACAAAATGAACATTTCGTTTATTTTAAAAAGTTCACGCAGCTGGAACGTGAAACTCAGTCATGGTGTCTGATGCCTCAAAGGTGGGGATTGTTTCTGCATCAAAGGGATGTTCTGTTTTGTTTTATTTTATCTGGGTCGTGTGAACCAGCTGCTGAGTAGTTGGTGCTTTACCTGCAGTAGACAGCGGTTACAGAGCTCCCAGTTTGGAGGGTCAGGGACACTTTTTGCATTCGACAGTTCTGCACGGTCCGTTTTGCAACACATTGCTGCAACATGCAACAACCCTCACCACGCAATAGAGCACATGTGTCAAACACAAGGCCCGCGGGCCAAATGTGGCCCGTCACGTCGTTTCATGTGGCCTCAAGAGCTTGGGCATTATTGGCTTAAATTTCAAACCAATATTTTAAAACTTAAAATAAGCTTACCCCGCTTTAAAGCGCATATTGACAATAAATTACATCTCCCATCATGCATTTCGTCGCTACCCACAACGATAACGGTAGCTATGAGCAAAACGATTATTCAGAACTGATGGACTTAAGAAAAACCTCTACAAACTAACCTCAACATGTCCAAGAAAAGAAAAATTGATGCACAAAAAGTATAACTTTTGTGTAATGTGTGTCAGCTGTTAAAGAGTTTAATCTATGTCGGGATTTTGACAGCAAACACGGAGCTAAGTATGCTAAATTTAGCCTGCAAGAAAAACAAAGAACCGCTCCTGCTTCTGAAACCAAGGTAATGGATACTCTTACAACCACAAACCCTGAGTTTAATATAATAAATGACTTAAATATTTGAAACTTGAATACATTATAAATATAGAAACTATTATTTAACATTTATAATAAGGTGTAGTTTAATTTATTTTCATTTATATTGCATTTTGTTACATTCATGCTGTCAATCTGGCCCTTCGGGGGCAACCATGATGCTGATGTGGCCCTCAGTGAAACTGAATCTGACACCGCTGCCATAGTGACAGAATATACAGTGACCCTCTGGTGCCGCAGTGATGTGACATAAATGCATCTGCTGCAGAACTATTACGGTGTAAAAACGCACAATTTGAGTTGTCAAAGGTGGTGAAAGAGGTGCCCGCTGCAGGTAAGACACTAATGACTCATCAGCCCTCTGTACCACCAGACTTTAAAAAGAAATGCATAAGTAACCCTTGAAATCTCCACTTAAAGCTCCTGGTGCTTTTGATGGTGCAGCCAGTCGGTGGTCGTGGTTTTCAACCAGAGGATGGGGGATTTAATTTGTGCTTCTTTTCCAGGGAGGCGGCTGCGAGGGAAGGCCTTCTACAACGTCAACGGCAAGGTTTACTGCGAGGAAGATTTTCTGGTGAGTTCACCCCCCTCCCCCACCTCCCTCCACCTCCCCCCCTGTGCTCGATGCTGCTGAGCGCGCTCTGTGATGGGCGCGCCGCCGTGCCGCCGCTTCATCGTGGCGTGACAGGAGTTGCACGTGGAACAGAGAGGAGAGCTAAATCCCGCAACCCTCCATACGGACCAGCCTTCTTCGCCCGACCCCCACGACTCAAACTAATTTTCACCAAATGTCCCCCGAGGAGCTCCTTCACCCCTGCGAAGCGCCGAACAATTGAGAGGTGTGGGAGGGGCGCTGGACAGCTGTAGCGCCGAGGCCCCCGGTCCATCTGCTTCAGGTTAACGCCTCTCACGGCCTGAACCCCCGCGTGCAGTCAGAAATATTCATGATGCTCAAGTTAAATGTTGATAGAAATTGTTTTTGATTATTTGTACTCTACCTCTTTTACGTTATTATGTTACTGAGCAGGGAGAGACGGCATATGCCCACATGAGGCGGCGGCGAGGGGGAGGGGGGCTGGGCGGCTCACAGAAGTTCCAGTAAACAGCTTTGTAATTCAGATGAACTTGTAATACATGGTCTCATCTGCTGAAAATGCTTCCTGTTTATGGGCAGCTTCCCCTTCAAGTTTAACTTTGTGAACTGTTAAGAATCACCACATTTCCCCTTTTTGTTTTTTTATTTTTTCCTCTCGTATGCTGAAGTCAGGTGATGGGATTCGACCAATCTCCTTCCTCCTCTCTCCCACGGCTGAGACCCGACTTGTCTGCCCCCCCGTCACCCCAGGGGTGTTTTTGGGGGGGGGGGGGGGGGTGGCAGATGGTTGTTTCTGAGTGATTTTCTCCACCTCCACCTTCTAGCTGTCTCCTCCATGTCATCAGGTCATGACCCTGGGGGGGGGGGTTTGTGAGCCGCAGATGGTCATCTTCATTATCTGCCTGAGCTCCAGGTTGAAGACAAACGAGCTGCCTGTTATTTCCTGTAACGGAAAGAGGAGGCTCTCGAGCCCCTCCGTGTACACGGCTGGCGCCGCATCACCGTCGAATCTGAAGGTGCTTTCACACCTTGTTCCGAAACAGGAGCGTTTCCCCCTAAAGATCAGTTTGTTTGGTATATGTGAACACAGCAATCGCGCTCTGATTCGGGACAAAACAAGCGAGCTGAGATCGCCTTGGAGAGGTGGTCTTGGCTCGCTTCCATTCGGGACCCGAGACCCACTCATTAGGGCTGAGCGATTTTATCGATTCTGCGATATGTATCGATATTTTATTTCCCCAGGGAGTATTGATATTTCAGCCGCGGGTATCGATATTCTAAGCTCCCTTCAAAACCCCCGTGTCCCACACGGGTGTTCTTCCTGCAAAGGGCAGGAAGAGCCATTAAGTCCTCCAGCCGCTAGTGTCGCTGTAGAGCATTTCTAACAGGTTATCCAGAAGCTTCTTTCTCTTCCAGCTAGAGCTGAGCCAGTCAGGAGAATGGCGGGGAGTATAAACCCAGCGCCTGCGTGCTTTAAAGCAGATGTGTGGGAGCAGTTCAGGTTTAAAAAGAAAAAGCAAAGATTTAGACAAAAGTATGGTGGTTTGCAAGCTGTGTCACACAAACGTGAAGTACTCTGGAAATACCACCAACCTGCGAGCCCACCTGAAACGTCACCACCCGGACAAGGTAATGCTAACTGAGAGCTAGCCCAAGAAGTTGCAGCACGATCCCAAACAAACCACACTGGACAGTGATGGCGGTTGTTGCCACCAGTTTCCATCTACTTCACCTAGGTCGCAGAAAATTACGGAGTCCATTGCCTACTTTATTTGTCAGGATTTGAGACCGTATTCAGTGGTGGAAAACGCCGGCTTTAAGTGCTGTGTTTACTCTCACAGCAATGTGTCGCAGTTATCTTGTCGCCAGTATGCCGTAGTTATAGGGATGCACATGGTTAACCGTTTAACCATTAACTGTTAACCGATAACTAATATTCGGTTAGTAACTCTAACCGATTAATACTAACGGTCAATTTTGTTTTTAAGCTACGTAATTCAGTCAACTAATGGGGGCGTGTCGACAGGTGCAACAGGCCTCTGATTGGTCAATTCTACTTCCGCGTAGAAAAGAGCACGTCATTGAAAAAATGAGGAAGTACCCACATCGGTATGATTCTGGTTCTCCACACTACAAAGACAGCACATATTCTAGTAATTCATGGAGGGAGATAGCGATGAATGTGGGTCTGGATACGACCGAGACGGTGAGGAAGTGGAAAAACGCAAGAGATAAGTTTAGTAAGTTTAGCTAGTTCATGATTGTCGCTCTTGCGTTGTGGCGTGGAATAATATAGCGGAGACCGCGCTAGTATAAATCAAAAGTGACGGCGGCATCTCTGCAACAAGCTGACGGCGACACATTGCCACGAGAATATACACGGGAAGTGTCTGCATGCGTCCACGACAACGCGCGCAACATCGCGGCAGCCAAACTTCCCGAACTTATCGGTTAACGGTTATTAATCGTTAAAGGTCGTCGGTTAACGGTCATAAAAAAAATCCAAAATGTGCGTCCCTGCGCAGTTACTTTCAATTTATACTCAATTTTGAAGCGCGTCTCCACTATGTTATTCCACGCCACAATGCAAGAGCGACAATCACGAACTAGCTAAACTTACTAAACCTATCTCTTGCGTTTTTCCACTTCCTCACCGTCTCGGTCGTATCCAGACCCACATTCATCGCAATTTCCCTCCATGAATTACTAGAATATGTGCTGTACTTTGTATTGTGGAGAATGAGAATCGTACTTCCTCATTTCTTCGACGCGGATGTAGAATTGACCAATCAGAGGCCACCTTTCTCTCCTCTCTGTGACACTGTCTGCGGTCACCTACCTTTCAGTTAAATTAATTCAAACAAAGTAATTGGAGCACTCACGAGATGTCCCCAAAATCACTTAGTCTCATTAAAATCTTTCAGAAAATGATGTAAATGTATCTTAAGATGAATATCGATATATATCGTATCGTGAGCCGAGTATCGTGTATCGTATCGCGTGATTAGTGTATCGCTACAGCCATACAACTCATTCATAACTGTGGTTCAACCTCCGGGGGGGGGTGTAAGGTGAGAGAGAGAGAGGAAGAGAGGAAACTCTTCTGACCAATGAGAGAACAGCTGGTTCGCGCATGGCATTTGTTAACAGCTTTGAACTGCTACAGACGGTTGCCTTGTGAACACAAACGCCCCAAACGAAAAACCAAACAACTGTATCGATTCAGCCCCTGAATCGGAGCAAAACAAACGGCCCACAGGTCCGAAAGCACCCTGAGAAAACGACAGAACACACACCAGAACATCCTGAAAACCCTAACCCGACGCAGAGAGCGCGGCGGCGCCCTCTGCGGGTGGCTCCCGGGCGTCGACGCGGTGTCGAACGCTGAACGCCCCTCTGTCTGCATTGTCGTCACAAAAAAAATTCAGGAAAATAATTGCTGCCACTGTTTCCGCCCACAGTACTCTGGTTTCCAGCAGACGGCTGAAAAGTGCTTCGTGTGCGGTCACCTCATCATGGAGATGGTAAGAACCTCAAAACTCAGAATGCAAAGCAGCAAGCTCACATAGAGATGCATTTAAATGTCTTTACTTTACACCCCCCCCCCCCCCCCCCCCAGATCTGACTGTTGTTTGTTATTTTTTTTCTGCGTGTCTGTCCTTGCGTGGGCATTTAGATCCTCCAGGCGCTCGGGAAGTCGTACCACCCCGGCTGTTTCCGCTGCGTGGTATGTAAAGAGGGTCTGGACGGCGTGCCTTTCACCGTGGACGTGGAGAACAACATCTACTGCGTCAAAGACTACCACACGTAAGGAGGGAGGGGCGCCTCTCTGCTCGCTACACTCACAGAACGCTACTTCTGCAGACAGGATGTTCTGTCAGGAAAGGCGCGGCACGCCGCGGGCCGTTCCTGTTTGTGGCGTTTTTCTGGTCCGTTCTCGACCGCGTGCAGTTGGAGATCAGCTGATTTCCACGACACGGAGAGCAGCGAGACTCGGCTTGTGATCTTTGTCGTCTCTTTCATCGCAGGGTTTTCGCTCCCAAGTGTGCCTCATGCAACCAGCCCATCCTTCCAGCCCAGGTACAGACTTTGCAAGTTTTTTTTTTTTTGTTTGTTTGGGAATGATTGGCTTGTTTGTATGTATGTTGACTTATGAGGTTGCGTGGTACAACTGCATGCCACCCATGTGTCCCGGTCTTCCAGGTGTTACCTTGTATGTAGCTCCATCATGTTGGGCTCACCAGATAGCTGGAGGGAGACTGCAGCATGCTGGTGAACCTCACAAACAGCATCATTGAAATGTTCAGGCGTGATGATCCGATGAAGGTCCGGTGACCTCCAAAATTTGATATCGTAGTGGACAGTGTTGTACCTGAACGCGTTCATTGAACGAAAGTTCACAAACTAGTTCATATTTTTCACGAACGTGAACTGAGCGCGCTCTCTTTCTCCTTCACCAGCGTGTGGCGTGAATGAGTTCATTTGGGCAGTTGTGAACAACGCTCTTTCAAAGTTCACACACGGTCAAAACCGTTCCAGGTTTCCAGCGAACCCCATTTAAAATCCACCACAAACGAGCCTGATATGTATCTGAGGAAATCAATCAAACATGGCAACACGGCTGTCGCTGCTGTCACGCTAACAATTGCGTCATCAAACGTTTAAAACGATCATGAAGGAAGATGAGAGTTGCAGTTACCCAGAGCTGGAGGAGACCCCCGACTGCTGGGGGGATTGAAATATTGAAATGGGGGGAAAAAAACATTTGCACCTTAAGTTTTTCCTCATATTTTTAATATACTGTAGAGCAGTGATTCCCAAAGTGTGGGCCGCGGCCCCCTGGTGGGCCGTCGTGGGACTACAGGTGGGCCGTGAGAGGTCATTCGCTGTACGAGCGAAGCGCTCCAAGTGCACGTTTGGCCGAGGACTCAAGGCGGCTGCAGGTGTCAAACCTGAGATTTTTCAGTTCAATTCAATTTTATTTGTATAGCGTCTGTTACAATGTCAGTTGTCTCTAGGCGCTTTACAGAGACCCAGATCATGACCCCCGAGCAAATGTCATTAACTAAAATGATAATATTAAATCCAAATCAAGGATAATGGCAGGTAAAAAAAAACTCCCACATAAGAAGAAAAAACCTTTAAGCCAAACAGTGGCAAGAAAAAACTCCACTTTAAGAGGAAGAAACCTGGACCAGGACCTGGATCATATGGAGGGACCTTCCTGATGAAGACCAGCTGGATAAAGAAAGAAAAGAGGGATGAGACAGGACAGAGAGAGGATGAAGGACAGAGAGAGGACCGAGGACAGAGAGAGGAGAGCACACAAATAACTAAATACAACGGCCATATAAGCATAAACATAAACAGATGGAAGTAGCAGCACTGGGATGAGATGGCCAGAGGACCAGATCACCGATCACCACGCCAGTCGGCACCCAAACACAAGTGGAGGAGAACCCCGGGATGGACAGAGGATGGAACTGCAAGTCAGCATGAAACCCAGGAAATTCTGGCCTGCAAATACAGAGAGAGAGAAAAAGGGGGGGGAGGGGGGGGGCAAAACAGCACAACAAACTACAGGAAAGTAAAGTATATGGAGCACAGTTACAGTAACAAGGTGCTCCCAATTAATTATGAATGAGCTGGAGGAGGAGGAAGGGAAGAAGAAAGGGAAGAAAAAGGAGAAAAGTAGTGGAGACACCACTCAGCAGATCATGTTGGTGTCCCCCTGCAGCGTAGGCCTATAGCAGCATAGCTATGACGAAGCTGTGATTAAGACAAGCTACTCTAGTCTGAGCTCCTACAACTATAGCTATAACTATTAGCCCCTACACTCTATAGTTTAAACTAACTGTAGGCTTTACTGAACAGAAATGTTTTCAATTTAGTTTTAAAGATGGAGGTGGTGTCAGCCTCCTGAACCCAAACTGGTAGCTGGTTCTAGAATAAAGGTGCCTGGTAGCAGAAGGCCCGTCCTCCAAACCTACTTTTAGATATTCTAGGAACGACGAGTAATCCTGCACTCTGAGAGCGGAGAGCTCTATTAGGAGCATAACATGCTATCAAGTCTTGTAAATAGCGCGGAGCTAGGCCATTAAGGGCCTTATATGAGAGAAGCAGAATTTTAAACTCAATTCTAAATTTCACGGGAAGCCAATTGAGGGAGGCTAACACGGGAGAGATGTGATCTCGCTAACGAATTCCTGTCAGCACCCTCGCTGCTGCGTTCTGGATCAATTGGAGGCTATTCAGCGAGCTTTTCGGACATCCTGCTAACAACGCATTACAATGATCCAGTCTAGAGCTAACAAACGCGTGGATTAATTTTTCGGCATCACCCAGGGAGAGGATGCTCCTAATCTTGGCAATATTTTGGAGATGAAAAAAGGCAGTCTGACAAACCTGATTAATATGCTGCTTAAATGACATATCCTGATCAAAAATGACTCCAAGGTTTTTCACAGCTGTGCTGGAAGCCAGCGTAAACCCAGTTAATCCATTCCTCAGGTGTTTGGGACCAAAGACAATAACCTCTGTTTTATCCGAGTTCAGAAGCAAAAAGAAAAAGATCATCATCTGAATGGGGCTGGTGGTCTAACGGAGGTCTGACTGTGCGTTCTGCTCCTGCAGGGCTCTGAGGAGACCATCCGGGTCGTTTCCATGGACAAGGACTACCACGTGGAGTGTTACCACTGCGAGGTGAGTCCGCACACTCAGTCGCGCACTGACCACGGGCAGGAAGCAGTCGGCCCCGTGCGTCTGCCGCCACAGTGGAACGTAGCGTCGCTGCACGTGATTCACCTTTTGTGGTCGTCGGAGGCAGCGAGGAAACGCACACGGCGAAATATTTTCACACCGCCGTGGCGGTTGGACGCACGCTCGATTGAGCACATGCACGTATTCGGGATGTAACGATATGGAAAATGTGATATCTTGATTATAGTGACCAAATTATCACGGTTTACGATATTATCGCAATATTCTTAATTGCTGTACAAATGTCTAAAGAACACATACATTTTAATAATTTCACAAAATTTTGTGATTTTCTTGTCATATTGAAACATCAGGAGCCAAAATCTTATCAAAATGAAACTTTCACATTAAAAGGGCAAACAACTGGTACAGAAAGAGGTTTTATTTTAAATGAACAAAATAAATAACAGGAACAAAGCTTATTTGTCTGGTGCAAATTTAAATAAACACTTTAACAACCATAGTAGGTCAAAATATGCAAACAATTATCAGGAACAGAAATTATAGTGCAAGTTCAAATGAAATAAACTTTGGACTTTAAGGTGAACCTTAAATACGTATAAATGTGTAAATAAAATAAACAGTTGTTTAGGAGCCAAATATGTTGTTCTGAATTGTAGTTCACTCTGTGTGTCTGTGGGTGTCGCTGTGTTGTTACCTGAGGGTCAGGTATAAAGGTAGCTGCCTGTTATTGGTTAGCTGTTTAACTGCTGTGGCGCTAACTGTCGGCGTTATGGCTTGTCGGATCAGTTAATGGAATAAATTAATATTTTAACTGCATCAGAAGAACATCGTTTCGATATCATTTTTCAATGGCCTGCGTGCTATCACCACTTTCCGCCATGTTAACGTTATGATGCCGATGTTACAAGCTACAAATTCACATGAGACACAGTCGCGAGTCGCTCGCAGACTTGAATGACGCTGATATTACATATCCTGGTAATCGACCGCGATAATGAGATGAAGTCAAACATAAATGGTAATCGTTATCGTGTAGAATTTTACCGCGCTTTACCGTAATACCGGTAACCGTTCCATCCCTAGCTCGTACACATCCTTTCGGTCTCATAAACCCTGAAGAAGTCCTGCAGTTCGCGGAAAGAGGCGAGACTTTGCACCAGTGAGGGTGATTCATCGTTTTTACGGGACGAATGAGACACACACACACACACATACGAGAGGGAAAAAACCAAAAACACTGATATAAACTCAAGGTTACAGCTTAACGTCGTGACTCATTGACGAGCACATTCCAGTGTGCAGGCCGATCTCAGCTGGGGGGCTTGAGAAATCTCCACATCTAGGCGCTCCCCCCTCAGGACGCAGTTCAAAAGTGACCGAAAAATGTCTTCTGACATTTTTCCTGTCAGACCGCTGTGATTTTTTTATTTTTTTAATTTGAGCAGTGAGACAGTGTTTCTGCTCTCCTCATCAGCAGGATAAGACTTGCTAATGTTTCTGAATGGCTGACATTCCACTTCGCAGAAATGGATTCAGATCATTACGTAAGCAGCGGGTAATCATTCAACCAAGCACCGGGGGGGGGCTGAAGTCTGCAGCTCAGCCACTATGAAGATGGTAAATTCATTACATATTGTGAGGGGAAAAACATGGTTTCTGTTATACAGTAACACAAAATGTCATTAAAAAAAAGGGTTATGGCCACTTCCAGTTGTCGTAGAGTGATTGGGGGGGCTCATGTAGATGTGAGGGGGGTGTAGGACTCATCTTTCTATCACCCGTCTGTTTCCACAGTCGGTTGATTTCATGAGCTCTGAGCAGTGAGGTTCACAAACAGTAAAGAGAGGAAATAAAAACTAGGGCTGGGCAACAATTAAAATTTTTAATCGCATTATTTCCCTGATTAATCACGATTAATCGCATTGTATACGCAAGATTAAATAATGTATTCAAAAGTAGTGTAAAGGTCACTTTTATTTAAATGTTCTGCTGCCATATGAACTAAAGTGCCATAACATTTGTTGTTCAAACACTTTTAACATCAGCGCTTGTCAGTAACACATATTTAGTGTAAATCTCCTCTTAAAAAATGTAAAATAAAATAAAGTTTATTGCCACAGCTAGGGCATTAATGTCATCCTGTTTTTATAAAAATTACAAAAAAAGTTTACGAACAAAATCCAACAAAATGATTGTGTCTCAGCACAATCAGAACATTAAAACATTAATTTCTGAGGTAACAGCAGAAACTTTTAACGGGGAGTTCAACTTGTCAGTTGTTACAAATAACCTTGTTTCTGTTGAATCCTCCGTCTGGGAGAACTTTAAAATGAAAATGTCCATGTTAAAGTTCAGTAACTTTACCAATTCATGTATCATTCATTCTTTCCATTTTCAATTGTCAATCAAAAATTAAAAAAAAAAAAAAAAAAAGATTGACATTTTAATACGTTTTTTGTTTTCTAATCTATCACAAAAAAAGCACAAAAAAATGCCTGTTTTTTTTTTTTTTAAATATTTCAATTCTAGTCTTGAATCAAAAATATGAAATGAAAATACGGGCCACAGAATTGAATTTGTTTTATAATGGAGGACTGGACTTTCTGTTGTCATTACACATCTGTGCCACTAGATGGAGCCTGCACTGCAGTAACCAGCTAGAGAACAGCAGGACAGTGAACACATGGAGCAGATCTGATGGAACATGGAGGAATGACACCAAAGATTTGTTGCATTCCAGAACTTTTTAGACAGAATTGTTAATATTGCTACCTGAGTTGCTACCTGAACTGTAAAGTTTACAGATTTTTACCGTTCTCCATGTCTGTTTTAGCTTTTCCTTATGATTACTGTCTTCCAGTTCCGCAGCAGCCAGTAACAGACTTTTCAAAACAAAAACATGTGAGGAACATGCGTTAACGAGCGATAAAATAAATGTCGGCGTTAATAAATTACTGCGTTAACGCGATAGTAACGCGTTAACTTGTCCAGCCCTAGTAGACATAGAGCTTAGAGGGTCCGGACTAAGTGTCGTCGCTTGAACCTTGACCTGCTGAGATGAACAGCTCGTCGTCACCCGTTAGCTCCCCGTCTGTTCGGCGTCTTCTGTGCACGAGCGTGTTTTAAAACCGCTAGTTTTAAAAACCACTATACTTACAAAGCAAACACACACACGACCATTTTGTTTTGTTTGTTTGTTTTTTTTTGGGTTCTTTTTTAATGCCGTACTCACGTTTTGTTTCCCCCCCCCCAGGACTGCGGGCTCCAGCTGAACGATGAGGAAGGCCACCGCTGCTACCCGCTGGAAGGCCACCTCCTCTGCCACGGCTGCCACATCCACCGGCTCCAGTCGAAGGTCCCCGCCCACCCCACCCTCCCCCAGCTACCCCCTCCACGTCACTGAACTGTGAGGGGGGCGGGCTGCGCTCCGCCTCCCAGGTGATCCAATACTGGCCCCCCCACACCCATCCTCAGCTGGACAGCCGGGCCTCTAAACTACAAACAGATGCAGCGTCGACCACAAACTCTGCTGTCACATGGCGGTGCTGGGAAAAAAAAAGCCCCCATCTGCAGCTCCCCCACCCCACCCCCTTTGGTTGCTTAACCCTGAAACCCGCTCACCCAGAGGCCCGCGGTGACGTCATACCTCCTGACCTCTTGACATCCATCAAAGAAAAGAGTTTCAGGATTGTGGATCTCCCTCCCTGCTCCTCTTGTTTCCTCTCCTCATTCCTGCGCTCCGACTGAAGCGGCAAACGCCACCGGCGCCGTCAGAGACAAGGATGCTGCTGTAGTTGGCGTGAGGAAGGCCGGGTGAGGGGGGGTGTGACCGGACCAGACCAGACAGCTGGTGGGAATAGAGCCCCGCTAAAGGCTCTGAAAAGGACACCCAGCATCATGGACAGGGGGCGTTAGCCCGCCGCCCAGCGGCGCGCCCACAGAGCCGATGCACCGTAGCGCCACAGGCCCAGAAAACTGACTGACATTCCACTTCGAGGTCTGAGAGAGCACCTCGAGAGATTCGCAAGCAGTGTCTTAATTAATGATTATATTATGACAGAAAAAGAAAACTTTAGATGCACATAGATTGTCTTTTATATATGAATATATATTTGGCAGATGTTTTCCACATAAAATGCTAGATGTAGATTTTTTTTTTTTCTTTTCTATTTTGTGCTGGTAATAGAAACGGGGGGGTGAAACTGTTTAAAATGCAGCCCGGATCTTCTGCAGCTTTTGCTCTGTTGTGTCGTTTTCTCCTTCCGTGACAGAGAGTCAGGACATCCACTCGCTCTGTGTTAGCAGACCAAGCTCTAAATACTATTTGCATTTGTTTTTTTGTACTTAGCCACTGCTCAAGTCACTTTTTTTTTTTTTTGGCAGTAAATTAATTTCTTTTTAAAACAAATGGACCCCCGTCAGCAGCATCAAGCCGCTGTTTGCGCTCTGCTCTAATTAAAGAGAAAGAGGGAGCTGGTTTTTATCGGACCCAAAGCCTCACGCAGCGCTGCATGTTGCACCTTTAACGTTATAAGGGTGAATTCATCCTCCCTTAACCCTCAATCTTAACCCTCCAAAGTAAGTTTCAGGGTTATCTTGTGACTTAGAAATGGGACTCCCCTTGAGTGCAGTTACGTCTTCAGACTGAAATGTATCAGAGCCGTGTCGTCTCTGTATTCCCTGAAATAACAGGGATAACAATGAAAAGAGCGCTGTATATTCTCTAAATAATATTAGCAAATAACACAATAGAGGATACATTATTCAGTCCTCCATCGCTACACAACAAGGTATACAAGTAACGTGAAGCCGACTGGGACCGCCGGTCGGTCCTGGTCCCGGTCGGTTCCGGCCAGGGGTCCCGACCGGGACCGCCAGTCCGGCAGCAAACATCGTAAAGTAAAATAATAAATGTTACGCAACAATGATGTTAATCCATGAAAAAAAGTCTCAAACAAAGACAATAAGATGGTTTCGTAACATTTATATCTTTAAGAACTACGAAGATACTTACATTTGTAGCTAGCTTTTTTTGTCACCATCCTTTTCGAAGATGTCTTGGCTAAATTATCCAGTGCCTTCTGGGTAGCCCTTACTCCCAAGGGTGGTGTCGGAAAATCTCAATATTGAGGGCGATACAGCCCTCAAACTCGTCCCTCAATTTGATTTTCTAAGAATCGGGACAACACTTGCACTTAGCGGGAGCGTGCATTTTTGAGATTGAGGGTTAAGGGAGGAATTGGAATTCACCCTTACTCCCTTAACCCTCAATCTCAAAAATGCACACTCCCGCTAAGTGCAAGTGTTGTCCCGATTCTTAGAAAATCAAGTTGAGGGCTGTATTCCCCTCAAAATTGAGATTCTCCGGCACCACCCCTTGGGAGTAAGGGCTACCCAGAAGGCATTGCATATTTTCGCCAAAACTTCTTTGAAAAGGATGGCGCCGAAAAAAGCTAGCTGCAAATGTAAGTATTTTTGTAGTTAATAAAGATATAAATGTTACGAAACTATCTTATTGTCTTCGTTATATATATTTATATTATTATTATTCTTCGTCGTCGTTATTTTCTTGACAGACTGGATGTAGCTCTGGCGTAAGGCCGCCCCCCACAGTCTGAAGACGTAACTGCACTCAAGTGATGTCCCATTTCTAAGTCACCAGATAGACCTGACACTTAGTTTGGAGGGCCAAGATTGAGGGTTAAGGGAGGAATTGGAATTGGCCCTTAGAGTCAGTGTTAGGAATCTTTAGAAAAACGAGTCACACACATTTTTTTTTTAAAAAAATCAGACTGCACTTAAGGTTAATTCAACAGTCGGTTGATTGGTTTCATCTGGTCATTAGCTGTATCCCTCCAAACGTTGATTTAGCTCAGGTGCTCAAAGCAGAAGAGAAAACATGCTGTATGTTTAAAGACGGATACCTTTTTTGCTCAAGTTCTGTTCAGGACACTGTTTCCTGGTGTTTTTTTTTTTCCCAGACACTGTTCTGTCATATGAGCACATAGTGTGTCACGATGAGAAACCTCCACTTGTCCACCTGACTTAAGACAGAACAGGTATGTTTGTGTGTCCCGTCGCCGTCTGCCATGAAGTCTGCTATTGTGTTTTTTTGTTTTTGTTTTTTTTTTTTTCTTTTTTTGGTGCAAGGGCATTCCTGAAATCATGGAGGTGCTGGTCCCACCCGTGCTTTTCAAAGGAGACCCCCCCCCCCCCTTTCCTACATGCATGTGTGTATGTGTGTGTGCGTGGACACTGGCAGGCACTTAAGTGTTTTATTTAGCGTGTGTGTGTTGTACACATGTAAATATGCAAAAAACAACAACAAAAAAAAAAGACCTGCATGAAACAAAACAAAAAACAAAACTTCAAGCAGCACACATGTGCAGAAGAGTTTTCTGCACATGTGTGCTGATAATCCCCCGCCAATTTGTGCTCATTTCTATGGAGCCCTGTTAGGGTCATAATTTAATTAATAAATTAATCTATTATTATGAAATACGTATCCATTATTATGAAATATTTCCCATTATTATGAAAAAAATGTAATTATGAAATATATTTTTATTATTATTTAATCTTAGTTTAACGCATAATAGTTTATTTCAGAATGGCTTTTTTATCTAAGAATGAGTTTTTACATAATTGCTTCCTTTTTCATAAGAATGAGCTTTTACATAATGACATTTTGCCAGTGGGCGGGACCAGTGGTTGACCTGCACGCTCATTGGCTGATCCTTCTCCATTCTACGCTCTGACATCGACTAGTTTTGGCCGCGAGGTCCCGTTAGCAGCGGGCCGTGGCGTCATCAAGGTGCGCTCCTAGTCCGATTGTAGCTATGGCAGCTTGGACTGAGCTACGGGAAACCTTGACGTTTCTTAGTCGATATCAACTTTTAACCGTAAACTGAGGTGCATTCTGCCCACCTACTGGCCTGGAGTATATACATTACATCTCTCGCCCACTATCGATATTCACTGTTCTGTTGCTTATGCCTGAATGAAAGAGCAGCCAATCACATAAATGGCTCCGCCCTCTCTGCTGTGATTGACACACAAATCATTCTTATGAAAAACAAAGCCATTATTATGTTAAAGCTCATTCTTATGAAAAATGAAACCATTATCATAATAATGGGAAATATTTCATAATAAAAGACTCATTTATTCATTGAATTATGACCCAAACGGGGCATCATACATTCCACATATGAGCAAATCGTGTGAATGTGTGCGTGTCTGTGTGAGAGAGAGTGTGCACGTGCGTGCGTGTGTGTGCGTACCAGTGGCGGGGCCACGGCACGCGCACCTCACTGTGTTTGCAGCGCAGCGTCCAACAGGACCGCAGCTTTGGAACGATTTTGGACGGTGGGGCCTCGTCCCAGAGGTTTGCACAAGTCCACCGGCTATTTTTATTTTTATTTTTTATTTTCCTGTAGATGCGTCGAGCTTCTCCCGCAGCGACCTCCAACCATCACGCGCCCGCAGCCGGAGTCATAGCTCGCAGACACGGACCCGGTTCTGATCCACGTTGTCCTGCTGCAGTGCAAAAAAGCCTGAATAATTATACTACTGAATGTGACCAAACCAGACGCTGAAGTCAGGGAGGGGGGGGGGGGGGGGGGGGTCACCACGATGCTTCTTAATGTAACCCGATGTAATGACACTCTTGTTAATGTAATAATAATTAGTGTTTTTTTAAGAGCAGAGAAGGAAGGACTGCAAACCATATCTGAGACGTTCCCCTTGTCCTCCACGTGTCAAGGGTCAAATCACGTGTTCAAGGGTCAAATCACGTGTTCAAGGGTCAAATCACGTGTTTTGTACTTGAACAATTAATCTGCACAACATCATCCACCAAGAAAACACCTAACCAGACCAGAATGTTTCTCCTCGAAAGATGTCTTAATTCACGTGTTAAAAAACAACTACTACTCCAGTTTCTGTTGCATAGCGCAGTTAGTTCCTCTGTACATAAAGAGACTAGTATTTTATTTTATTTTATTTTCCTGTCAAAATCACTTGGAAAGAGCACAACTATTCTTCTCCTACTGGTAGTTCCAACATGCACATCTCAGCAGCTGTCACATCTTTTATATTGCTAAGTGTTTCGATTACCTAGATGACAAAAAAGGAGACTAGATCTATTTATCTAAACATGACATGGAAAAAAAAGTCTAAAGTTATTTAATGTATTAAAATCGGGACGTATCATTTAACTGTAGATGACATAATCTGCTTTTGCAATAAAGTGGTTTTTGTAGCTATCTCCAAATGATGTTTTTTGTCTTTTATTTAGCCTTTTTTTTTTTAAACGAGGCCTGTGTCCATGTACTTGTGCATGTGAGGGGGGGGGGTGAGGGCAAAAATCGTTTGGACTATAATTATTTTCTCCATTGTAAAACTATTGTCAAGCCTCTCAAACATTTTCATAAAACTATCAAACAAACCTATTTGAAATCTCACATTAACTTAAATAAGGTTCATTACTGACTGATATAAAAAATAAAGGCTCCTTGAACTGATGGAAATACATGCATCAGAATTACTAACTGAAAAAGATGAACATTTAAAGGATTTTGGCTTGTAGTTCCATTTAAATGAATACCTTTAATTAAAGTAAATGAGGTTCAGTAGTTTTTTGTTTTTTTATCTCATGGAAGCTTTAGATGAGAGAGATGAGGGAGAGGGGAGACTGCTGCTGGCTTGCCCACGTTAGCATTAGCTTCCGTTAGCTCACGTTAGCGCGATTTCAAAACTCCATGGAAGCGATTGTTACGTTGTAGGTGGCTGATCAGGTTTTACGTATTAAAGCTTGTGCTTCCCTCCTCGTAGAATTCACTCAGAGGATTCGTCACAAATAACCACCAAACTATCTTCTTCTGAAACTTTAACGAAGTTCCACGCCGCCATGTTTGTTGTGATCAGTACGCTGTGCTGCAGGCTGCATTCAAGGTGTAACGTAAATTCCCACGTTCCCTCGTTTGCTAGTCGTTCTTTCAGCCTTTTCTATTTTTTTCTTTTTTTATGTGTAACATGAAGGGAAATACTGCGAATATCGATTTACGTCAGCAACTACTAAAATTATGACCGAGTTAACGAGTTGTTTTCTGGCATGAGGGGGTATTCTTGATTTTCCCTGATTGAGTAATTATTTTTCTGGTTATTTCGACGTTACTTGAACATAACATTCACTGCCGGTCATTCAAGACTCAGAGGGAGTGAGGACACTGCCGTGTTGACAAAAATATATATGTTATCGGGGCTATTCGTCGTGATATCTAACTTACCGGAATGACGTCATCATTTCCTGTTATCGGCCCGATAGTTAACGTGCATCCTTAGATTGTATGTCTTGTTGGTCAGGGAGTTGACATTTCCCATGACTCACGGCAGAAAGGGCTTCTATCTCCATTTCCTGACCTTCACTGTTGCACCTGCATGGCAACCACGAAAACTCCTCTGAATCTCAGCTGGAACAGGATGATATTCTCCAGATTTGCTCTGTTTCAGGGAAAGAAGCGCTTCTCTTAAATAACCTCTTCTCTCCACAGTAACATCCATCAGCAGTTGATTAAAAAACTGACAAAAACGCCAAAAATAGTGCAAAAAAAAAAAATGTACGAGCTGTAGGAGACACGCTGCCAGCTTCAGCCAGTGCATTCTGGGAAGTCATTCAACGGCTTTCTAATAGTCCAGGATTTATCGATTTATTTATTAAGGAAGTATTGTTACAACAAAGAAATAATCCACCAAACAGATTTTCTTACTCTTTGTGCTCAGTTTACAACTGCAGCTTTTATAGAACAAGAAGCCCAGAATGAGAAGCCGTTGTGACGCTTCTGGTGGAACAAAAAGCTGGACGGTGCACTAAAAGTGGAACCGTTTACCGTTTCACCCAATCAGGACGCGTACAGTCATGTCCTGACGTATTTAGACAGTAACGGACGTTTTATAATTCGCCACAGCGGATTTGAAATAACGAAGACGTGAACGTGTAGACTTTCAACTTTGAGAGGTTTCACAGAAATTTACCGTTTAGGAGTCGCAGCCACTTTTCAGCAAACTACAGTGATCCCTCACCATTTTCGCGCTTTAAGTTCCACAGTTTTAGTTATTCGTGGATTTTTCAGAAATGTATAATATTTTAAAAAATCAAGAAAAAATCACGGAAACATCACAGGATGTTATGAGCGTTCTCTCACAATGAAGAAATGCTGTGAGCCAGCCTGGCCCCTTTTAAGAAGGTAGCCTCATGGGTAATGGTGTGGCCTTATGGGTAATGTAGTGTGTTGTCGTGGGACGGCAGAATGAAAACGGGGTTAGATGAAAAGTGTAGTGAGCATCAACAGCAGCCCAGCGTGTATAGATTTACATTCTCTGTTAACCGACAGGAGCCCAACAATACAACCTGTGTGATGTTACAAGTTCCTGCAGTGCCAGAATAAAGTGCTCGTTCCATGCAGAGAAAACCGGACTTCTTTTGTTGTTGTTAGCATGTTAGCCGCTAATTATGAGCCAAAAATAGCACAATACCAGCAGTTTCTTTACTACGGTTCAGAGACCAGAGACTGTGAAGGAAACAGAAAGACCACAGTTGAGCCTTTGTCTTGTTTCACTGCAGTGTCTCGCTACTTTTTTACGGTTTTTAAACATATTTTAAACACATTATTGAGGCTCGGGGGGCTCCGGCTCCAGTTTGCGGATTTTGATCTTCGCGGGGGGGCGCCGGTCCCCGTTAACCGCGAAAAATAAGGGATCAGTGTAGATCCAAAGGTACTGACAGAAGTAGCAAGATGGAGTCAGTAGGTCTCTGCTCGCATTCAGCCAAACGCTGCAAACCTGATCCATAAGGCCCTTAAAGATACTGAGAGGGGAACTAAAGACTTTTTGCAGGTGAAGTGTGGCCAAGTCAGTGGACCCAGCAGAGCTGAAGGCCCAAACTGACGCCAGACAGTCGTGCACACACCAGTAAAGACTTGTCAAAGCATTTCCAGGGAGAAAAGTCCACGAGCATGGACTCCAGACCTCCGGCAATCTTTGGCTGTAAAATATTTTCATCCAAGTATCCAAAATGATTTGTTGCTCAACTTCACTGGCCGTGGAGACCTTCAGGTGTCTGTAAACCTTATTTTCTTCACGCGTCCTCTGTTTTCCAGGAGCGCTTTGTCGATTTTCTGCCAGGTTTTCCTAGCTTGAATATCCCAGGGTGCCTGGATTAATTCAGGATCATTCTGACAGCTGACTCAGTGCTTCTTTATTACTGGCTTTAAAAAAAAATTAATAAATAAAAATGTTTTACGGACTGTAGCCTGTTTTCGTTCAGTTCACGTTCATACCACGGCCAATGACAACCCAAATGATGAAACGCTCCTGAAAACCATGAAATGAAATCTTCAACTGCAACTGCAGATCCTGAACAGGAGCATCAAAAACTCCCACACGGTATCATTACTTTCATTAAATTGCTTCAAGGAGTCTTTTTTTTTTTTGCCCGAAGTTGAAGTTCTCCATAATTTATTCCGTGCATGCAACCCTGTGGTGTGTCATGAGATGAACTCTTCCCTCCTGGGACGCATCCTAGATGGCCAGATAGTCTGAAGCCTGGAAAAAGAACATGACCGTCCGAAAGATGAAGGGAAGAGGAAACAAACTGGAAATAACCGACAAATACGGCATAAAGAACGACAAATGATACGCTAAAAGTACAAACGGTGATGGCAGTGACAACGTCCAAGCAATCTGAGGCTCTGAAATCACAAAAGTGTAAAACGGCCTCAGGTGGAGCATGAAATTCAGCAGATCTTTACACATTCAGATGCACAGCCACTGGTTTTTATTCCTCCAGTCTCCTCTGCCGACAAAACCTTTGAGCTTTGAACGCAGGAACTGTGGAAATGAGAAGAGTTTCTTTCAGATCCAGACGCAAGGGCTCCGTTTCGGTTTATCTTGCTGTTATGGATCCAGGCAGCTACGGGACAAAGGGTCCAGCGTCACATAAAATCCAAGTGCACAATTACAACGAGGTAAAACGTGATGAAAATGAGAAGAGATTTAAAGAAAATAGAATACAGTGATCCCTCGCCAATTCGCGCTTTAATTTCTGCAGTTTTAGTTATTTGTGGATTTTTCAGAAATATATAATATAATTAAAAAAATCAAGAAAAAAATTGCAAAAACATCACAGGATGTTGTGGCGTTCTCTCACAGAAGAAATGCGAGCCAGCCTGGCCCCTTTAAGAAGGTGGCTTTATGGGTAATGGTGTGGCCTTATGGGTTATGTAGTGTGTGTGTGTGTGTCATGGGATGGCAGAAGAAAATGGGGTTAGATGAAAAGTGGAGTGAGCATCAACAGCCCAGCACAGTACTGTGGGAAGTAGGGGTGCTGGGGGGCTGCAGCACCTCAAAAATGTTTAAAAAATAAATAAAAATTAAAAAAAAACGAACAAAAAAAACATTGAAAACAAGGGAGAAAAAATGTCGTAGAAAAAAAAATGTTTAAAATTTACTATAAATTCTCGTGGTTTGGTTTAATGTTTCTTACAGTATTGTTCAGTGGCGGGTCGTGTATTTGGTACCTGGGCCGGTGCGGGTTTAACTACTTAATCCACCATGACGTTATAATCATACAAGCCACCAATACAAAAAAATGCAATATTTAGAGATTACGCATCACTGTATTACTTACAGACATTTTTATTCTCTTAAGGTCAGAGAATGTCTGGTCAGCAGTTACGGTAGATCTGGGAATAGTTACGCCCAGGGTTGGATGGGGGATTTATTTCTGATATGTCTGAAACAGCTGGTGGTCGAGGAGGAACAGGAACATTAATGGTTCCTGATCTATAAACCTGTTCTGTATCTGGCAGATAAGGTTGTCCAGAACACTGTTGTGGAGTTTCTTGAACTGTGCGTGTATCCCTCCTTGCGCTCGAAGCACCCAAGATGCACTCGGTGAAAGGTAGATGTCATCATATATGTTCCTCTCTGCGCAATAGCGTCAATAGTGTCGCCGGTGCCCATAAACCACGAAAAAAAAGGGATCACTGTAGTTGCTTCTTTTTAGTGGGATGTGATTTGAGGGGAAAAAAAAAAAGATAAAGCAGTTGAAGGGTCCTGAGGGGCCACTGAAAACTCATCCACTGGTTACAACAGAAGCAGGACTGAGCGCTAAAATAATCTCCTGTAACCAAATAAATCATCCACTTATGGAGAATTTAGAATTACTAATTCATCTGAATGTGGATTTTATTTTATTTTATTTTAACCGAGACACCTGAAAGGACCCACACAGGGATGAGAAGAAGTCAGAAGGAATGAATCAGTGATGTCATGAATTCATTCACTAGTTAATGGATGAATTCATGCATCCATGAATTACTCATGTGGCTCTCTGGGAGCTAGAAGGAGCAGAAACAGCCTCATCCCTGAGCTGGCTACTGGCTCCACAGCTGCTGGGAGACCCGCACAGATGACCACGCTTCACACATCTTCTCTGACTTTTTACTTGGAAGAAAAAAGTAACGAGGAGAAAAAACAAACAGTTCTTGGAGCTCGTCGGGCTCAGCGGGAACACGTTTCTGGACACGATGATAGATTCATGTCAGGGGGATTTTAACCCGCTGAAGTAACGACAACGTAACAGCGATGAACAGAGAGGAAAAACACTTATCCGTTTTAACGTCTGCCAGCATTTCAGACAGGAGAGGGAAATTAGATCTCAACCGTGAATGAACTTGTAAACATGGTTTGATGGCTGTCCTACATGGCCTAAATATATATATATATATATATATATAATATATACACTACGGTCAAAAGTTTTAGAACACCTCCAGTTTTCCAGTTTCTATAGTAATTTACAGTACAAAGCTTAAGTCTCAATGTAATCTGAATAATGTATAGAACAAATAAACAATTAGATATTTGAAAAAAGATATCATGAAATCTCTTTTACAAAAATTAACACAATCTTTGAGTCATCAAAGTCGCCACTTTTTGCAGATATAACAGACAAACACACTTGTGTTAGTGGCTTTCTTTCTACAATGGAAATCTAATATTGGGGAAGGTTCTTCCAACACTGTCAGAAGTTTCCAGAAATGTGTTGAACTTGCAGGTTGTTTTGCTTTCATCTTTCTCTCCAGTTCATCCCAAACCAGCTCAATGGGGTTCTGGTCTGGACACAGGGCTGCCATTACATCATTTGAAGCTGACCGTCTTGTTTTTTTCTTTTAAGGTCATTCTGACAGAATGGATGTATGTTTTGGATCATTATCTTGCTGTAAGATGAACCCCTAAGCGACTAGGCGTAGACCAGAGAAGGTACTGGATGGCTCTGTAAAATGCCGTTGTAGCCCTTTTGGTCCAGGGTGTCAGTCGCTCTGTAAAAGTCACCAACTCTGGATCCAGCAATCTGTTGATTACTTAAGAGCTTTGTAAGTAATCAACAGAGGTTGGGACATCTGTGGGAATTGTTGCATCAAATTTCAAGACTTAATTTATCCATTGTTGCTTGATCACTGAAAAAGACCCCTTTTTTTTTTTATAACTCTGAATATTGTTTTGGCAATCTACTTTTTTTACCTCTGGCATACTGCTTACCTTTGTACCATTTAGTTATCACTGGACTTGACCCGCTTTAATTTAAATAAAAACAGGAAAAATAGGGGTGTTCTAAAACTTTTGACCAGTAGTGTATATATATATATAAGACTTTTATCATTGCAGAAGGAATGTAAACACTGTAACTGTATCTTTGAACATGCCTTCAATCACTGCTCTCTTCTTGCTGCATTGTCTTCCATTAACCATCCATCCATCCATCCATCCATCCGTCCGTCCATCCAGACATGATCTCAGCAGTGACGCCTGGGCCTCATGTTGGACAGACGGGTCCAAAACTCCGTCTCAGGGAGGCATCTGCAAGACGACCTGATCCTCAAACATGAGCCCAGACAGAGATGAGTTGGTTTCTTCTCTTCCCAGTCACAGGTAAGGGCTCGTAAGTAAATCAATTGGATCTGTGTCCAGACCCACTGCAGACTAGGGATGGGAATTGACAAGATTTTTTCTGAATCGATTATCGATACTGTTTATCGATTCTCTTATCGATTCTAATTTGGGGGAAAGGGAGAACGAACAGTTTTATTAGCATCAATTTTTTTTTACTTAGAAGTCACGACCTTACAAACTCAACAGCGAGGTCAAAAGAGGCCCAAAGCCTGGATAACATGTTAACTGTTGTAATATGTAACTGTGCAAATACACAAGAATGTGTTACATTTTACTAACAGATTTTTCCTAATAGAAATAAAAAATCTACCTTTTAAAAGGATATATGAGCTCACTAAGCACTCAAAAAAAATAATAATAAAGAAAAATAAATACTATCAAATACAACGGAACAGTGCATAGTACAAATCTGCAAATACTATGAAGAATTAACAATTCTTTTACAGTAAAATAATCATGTCTTCCAGCCTCTGATCCAGCCAGACTCTCTCTCTCATCACGGTCATCTTCTAAATGTAATGCAGAAGACATTCGTTTAATAGCATAGCGTTAATGTTATAGCGTGTTTTACAAAGAAGCACATAGGCAGTGGGATAGCTACTTACCAGAGTTACCAGAGGTGATCTTAGCTTGGCTACTGCTGCTGGGTTGAGATCCATCAGTCCGAAGCGTCAAAAACACGACACTCCTTATCACATGTTGTGTGTTCAAATGTTTCTGCATGTTAGCCATGTTCCCTCCCGACGCTGTTATCTCCACTTTACAATGACTGCTAGTTGCCTTGTTGCCATCTTTCTTTGGTGAAGTGAAGCCAAACTTTGGAGCGTTTGAACCTGGTGGGCGCCATTGTTGTTTACAACTCCAATGCGCGTGCTAAACCGACGTAACTTAATCATGTAAGTGCTTTCTGGAATTGACTGTGCGTAACTTGTGTAAATTATGTGAGATTCGTGCTGGTTAGAATCGATAAGAGAATCGCTGGATAAACTGCCAAACGATTCCATGGAACTGAAACACACGGAACCGGTTCTCTACATGAATCGGTTCTCGATTCCCAACCCTACTGCAGACACGACCCGAAACTGAAGGGTTGGCAGTTCGGCACGTGTGGTCTAGGGTTCACTTTCGTCAGTTTGCAGCTGCGTTTATGACCGAGAGAAAGTACTGCACTGACTAAAGTAAAAAATAAAATGCATGGATCAAGCAGTGCCGTATAAATGAGAGAACTGGGTTTGTGGTGCGCTACTGACGGTCTACTCGCAAGAGTCTCCCATTTCTGCAAAACACAAAAAAAACAAAATGTGGATCCTATGGTAACCACCAGTTCAAGGTCATCTTCCCTATACAGTGATCCCTCGCCAATTCGCGGTTTAAGTTCCGCGGTTTGAGTTATTTGCGGCTTTTTCAGAAATATATAATATAATATAAAAAAATGTAAAAAATTGCGGAAACATCACAGGATGTTGTGCGCGTTCTCTCACAGTGAAGAAATGTTGTGAGCCAGTCTGGCCCCTTTAAGAAGGTGGCCTTATGGGTAATGTAGTGTGTGTGTCGTGGGACGGCAGAATGAAAACAGGGTTAGATGAAAAGTGAAGTGAGCATCAACAGCAGCCCAGCGTGTATAGATTTACATTCTCTGTTAACCGACAGGAGCCCAACAATACAACCTGTGTGAGGTTACAAGTTCCTGCAGTGCCAGAATAAAGTTCTCGTTCCAAGCAGAGAAAACCAGACTTTTTCTTTTGTTGTTGTTAACATTTTAGCTGCTAATTACGAGCCAAAAATAGCACAGTAGCAGCGGTTTCTTTACTACGGTTCATAGACCAGAGGCTGTGAAGGTAACAGAAAGACCACAGTTGAGTCTTTGTCTTGTTTCACTGCAGTACCTCGCTACTTTTTGGGGTTTTTTAAACATATTTTAAACACATTACTGAGGCTTGGCGGGCTCCGGGTCCTGTTCGTGGATTTTGATTTTCGCAGGGGGGGGCCCCGGTCCCCATTAACTGTGAAAAATAAGGGAATACTGTAGTTTCTCCAGGTCTACAAGCCGACTGGTTCCTCCAAACTTGTATCCGTCCCCAGCTCTAAGACACTTCTGTCTCACAGCTCTGCAGCCTCACGGCTCGGTTTCTACATTTAGAGCCTGTACCCCTGGTGTCCTGCCATGGACCGCCTTCCCGTTCAAGTTTCATCAGAGTCCTGATCTGGCACACGTCAGGTGCCCTTCCTGTAGAGGTCTTCACAGGTCCACTTTCATGGACCTGAACCCGAACGGACCTGTGAAAATTCGACACGAAACTGACCCGACCCGAGCTATTATCATAAGTTCAGGAGTCCAAACCCGCATGGACCCGCAATATTTGGACCCAGAACCGACCCGACCCGAGTCTTTAGTTTCTGACCAGGAACCAAACTGAGATACCCGAATAGAACTGAGACAATCCAGCCCATAGTTGCTCATGTTAAAGTTGTCTAGCGTTGAATAAAACTTGATTTTCTTACCTAAAGTTGTCTTCTTCTACCGGTTCAGTTGCTACATAGGCTACGTGATGTAAACAACAATAAATCCACGTTGTTATTTTCTTTGTGGATACAGATGCTATTGGTAGCTACTGCTAACGCTAATAGCCTACACCAGTGGTTCTCAACTGGTCTGGCTTCAGGACCCACCATCACCCTCAATGACAAGCCATGACCCAAGTCAAGGAAAATTTCCAACTTTTTAAATTTTTTAAATGAAAAGATCATGCAGTTTGAATCGGTGATAGTAGAATAGAATATCACAGAATGCCAACACAAAAAAATAAGTTTATTGGTGAAATAAAAATGGCAAAAACTAAAATGACTTCAAGTTGGAAATATTCCCTTTGATGCTCAATTAGCTGCATTTTAATTAAATCCAAAACACTTCACTTCAGTAACTTCAGCCTTTTTTAACAGACTCAACATTCACAAACATGAAATAAAATAGTGCAACCACTAAGTAGTAGTTTCAAAAAGAACTCAAATATGTAGCATTTGCTGAGTATCCACTTCCTGAATATATAACAATTTCCTATTAAAACTATCTAGTCACTTATTTAAGCATTGATCATAAAGCTGACATAACAATCAGAACATTTCAGTAACAGCCATTTTTAAGACTCAACAACGCTTTTATGCACAAACATGAAATAAAACAGTACAACCACTGAGCAGTAGTTTCAAAAAGAACTTAAATATATAGTTTTATCTGAATAACCACTCACTGACCTTTGTCTTCAAGATAAGAAAATCCATATCTCATATATTCTTCGTTGTATCTGTGTTTCACCTGCTCAACATATGGAAACAAACTCTGCAGGTCTTCTTCTATGGTGTTAACTGGCAGGTGTCAACTCACATTACAGGGCATTATCGCCATCTACTGTTGAGGAGTATGAATGACACGCTTTTTTTTTTTTTTTTTTTAGCATTTCCTTCCCCATACAAAGGCCCACGACCCACTGAAAACCAGTTGAGAACCACTGGCCTACAGCAATCAGGACGTGTCGTGAATATGTTCTCTCCTCCAGCGTTGTCATGTTGGTGATCCGTTGTTCTTTACAGCTGCCGGGCAAACCGCTAATAACACGCTACGGCAGCACGGTTGTTTCATGACAAACACGTTAATGAATAATTAATTAAACTGCCCTGAGTCCTGACATTAGCTGCCACCGCCGATATCTTTACCTCTCTGGAGTAAACGTGGACCCAGCCTGTCAGAGAGCACCGACCGGACCCAAGACTAACTGTACCGATTCAGACACGAACCCTGAGTCACGTCTTTTGAATGGACCCGAGACCCGATTCGGGTCGGGTCGGAACCTTGGGGTTTTCGGGTTTTTGGGTTGTTCCAAAGACCTCTACCTTCCTGACACAACCCTCCCAGTATTCAGGCTTGGGACCAGCAACCATGAGGACCTTGGCCCGTGACCTCGTACCGGACAGGTTAATGCTATCACCTTAAAGCATGCTGGGACATAGATGAGGATCAGAAAACCAGTTTACTCCAAATGTTTCAATGTGCCTTTTCTTCCCACCATCAGTCTTCCATTCCCAGTTAAACAACAAACCAGTCCAAAAAAAGCCTCTCTGCTCTCGTTGTGGAGAACTGTAGAAGACTGAGAGACAGGTTTACTCTTCCAGTCAGGTGCGTTGGTCCAGCCGATGCAGCGCGCAGCTTCAAACTCACGTAAAAGACGACTCCATGCCCAGGCCCCTTCCAGCCCTCCCAACCCCTGAAACTTCAATTACGCTGGCGCAGCTGTTTCAATAAAGCCGCCGATCCACAGATTGCGAGAGATGTCGACGCACGTTACGTGGGCGTGCGTGAAAGCGTGGGCTGCCGCTCAGCCCTGCTGTGAGCAGAACAGTGGTGTTCAGTGTTTGGAGCTCTCTGGTGTTGGTTGACAGCTCCGTGAGTTGGGCCACAAAGAGCCCTTTATGCGTCTGAGGGTCCCACCCTCTGACTCAGGGAGCCGGGTGCGTGCGCGTGTGTCTCCGTGTGTGCGTGTGATTGTGCCTGGGCAGAGGTAGCGGAGCCCCCCGGGGATCCGCTGTGAGGTGAGCTCTGTTACACGGCACAAAAGAACGCAAGAACACCTTTCCTCCTCTGCCAGGAAACGAGTGAAAGTATGCTCG
Organism: Hirundichthys speculiger; assembly: GCA_018398805.1. Lineage (NCBI taxonomy): Eukaryota > Metazoa > Chordata > Actinopteri > Beloniformes > Exocoetidae > Hirundichthys > Hirundichthys speculiger. The sequence continues at coordinate 54,414 of JAGFBZ010000694.1, read as the reverse complement.
CCGCAGGATTACCTCATACGCCCTGAATCCTTTGGATACTGGCACCGTGGCCCCTTCCCTCCACCGAAAATGTCAGGCTCCTGTTTGCTACCATCTGCCTCACCTTTATCCATTAAACCTAGGGATGCATGATAACGTTTTTAAAACCGATACCGATAACTTTCAGCTCCTAAAGGCCGATACTGACAACCGATAACACACACATAAACCTAAGATCAATACATCAATACTATGAACAAAACCAAAAATAGTTTGGACTCTTTAAATGAACAGATATTTATTTTTTCCAATTAAAAACTATTGTCAAGCCTCTCAAACATTTTCATAAAGCTATCAAACAAACCTATTTGATATCTCACATTAACTTAAATAAGGTTCATTACTGACTGATATAAAAAATAAAGGCTCCTTGAACTGATGGAAATACGTGCATCAGAATTACAAACTGAAAAAGATTAACATTTAAAGGATTTTGACTTGTGGTTCCATTTAAATTAATACCTTTAATTAAAGTAAATGAGGTTCAGTAGTTTTTGTTTTTTGTTTTTTTTATCTCATGGAAGCTTTAGATGAGAGGAATGAGGGAGAGGAGAGGGGAGACTGCTGCTGGCTTGCGCACGTTAGCATTAGCTTCCATTAGCTTGTGCTTCCCTCCTCATAGAATTCACTCGGAGGATTCGTCACAAATAACCACCAAACTATCTTCTTCTGAAACTTTAACGAAGTTCCACGCCGCCATGTTTGTTGTGATCAGTACGCTGTGCTGCAGGCTGCATTCAAGGTGTAACGTAAATTCCAACATTCCCTCGTTTGCTAGTTGTTCTTTCAACCTTTTCTTTTTTTGTGTGTAACATGAGGGAAAATACTGCGAATATCAATTCAAGTCATCAACTACTAAAATTATGACCGAGTTAACGAGTTGTTTTCTGGCATGAGGGGGTATTCTTGATTTTCCTTATTGAGTAATCGTTTTTCTGATTATGCCGACGTCACTTGAACATAACATTCACTGCCGGTCATTCAAGGCTCAGAGGGAGCGAGGCACTGCTGTGTTGACAAAAATATATATGTTATCGGGGCTATTCGTCGTGATATCGGACTTATCGGGGCGACGTCATAATTTCCTGATATCGGCCCGATAGTTATGGTGCCCTAATAAAACCCCTGTTTTTGATTGTGCCTGCACTCGCGGCCCCCCCCCTGCTTTGAACGGTGGCAGGTGCGTTTGACGTGGCCTCGTGCGCCAGAAACGAAAGGAAAATTATGCCGGGACCAATCTGGGAACATCGCAATTAAATCGTAATCATAATTAAATTAGTGACTTATGATTACTTTTTAAAGTTACATCTGAACATTTTCTGCAAATGTTCAGAACATTTTCTGCAAATGTTCAGATGTTCAAATATCTCCTCTCAGAGGAGAGCAGATATATGTGCTGGTAGGATATTGTTACTTACAGATGAGGCTAGAATTTCCCGCTACAGTAGAAATTTCCGAACACCCACTCTTAAATTTGCATCCGAACATGAGGGCGTGACACATTACAGGTTGTGATTATTTATTTAACAAAAACAAAGCCGAAGTGGAGAAGAAGTTTGTGGTTTAAGAAAAACATAAACTAAGTACACCCTGTGATTCAGCAGCTTGTAGAGCCGTGTTGCTTCGGTTCATTGAGGCGTTGGAGCATCAGTTCAGTCTGAAGCCACCTTCACTGCTGGCCAGCTGTCTTCAGCTCGGTCGGATTGAGGTTCGGACTTCCACCGGGTCGTCACATGGCTGCACGTGGTGCCGTACTCTACGGCCAAACGTCTCCACATCAGTCCCGTCTGTTCAAAGGATGGTTTTCCAGAAGTCTCAACAAAATCCAAGCCGTCTTCTTGCTTTTAAAGAGAGGAGGCTGTTTCCTGCTGATGCTTTTTTTTTCTTTTCTATTCATACTGTTGTGAATCTTGGAGTTTATCGACCAACCGAGGCTTGTGATGGTGATGTTGTTGTTGGTTTTGTTTCTCTGAACATCCCACGGTCTGACTCTGGGGTGACCTGCCTGGACCGTCTTCTCTTGGGGACGTTCACAGTTGCCTTGAATGTTTTAAATTTGTTGGTAATCTTTCACACAGTAAAATGATGAAATGGCCTTTTGAACCTCCCCAGACCCCCATGGGCTTTTTTTTTATTTAATTTTTTTTTACATTACTTCATATTATTACACATACACTATATTACCAAAACTGTTCACTCACCTGCCTTGACTTACATATGAGCTTTAGCTCCTCCCATTCCTCATCAATATGACGTGGCTCCATCTTTGCAGCTAGAACAGCTTCAACTCTTCTGGGAAGGCTGTCCACCAGGTTTAGGAGTGTGTTTATGGGGATTTTTGTCCATTCTTCCAGAAGAACATTAGTGAGGTCAAACACTGATGTTGGAGCAGAAGGTCTGGTTCTCAGTCTCTGCTCTAATTCATCCCAAAGGTTGAGGTCAGGACTCTGTGCAGGCCAGTCAGGTTCATCCACCAGACTCTTCCATCCATGTCTTTATGGACCTTTCTTTGTCCACTGGTGCACAGTCATGTTGGAAGAGGAAGGGACCAGCTCCAAACTGTTCCCACAAAGTTGGGATCATGGTATTGTCTAGAATATCTTGGTGAAGCATTCAGAGTTCCTTTCACTGGAACTAAGGGGCCAAGCCCAGCTTGAGGGTACTTAAAGTGCGAATTGGCGAGGAATCACCGTATATCCACAATATTCCTCCAACATGCTGGCTGTTTTATTGGTCTGCATCTAATAAAAATACCCCTCAGCGTATAAGATTTAAATACATATACAGTGATCCCTTACCAATTTCGCGCTTTAAATTCCGCGGCTTTAGTTAGTCGCAGATTTTTCAGAAATATATAATATAATAAAAAAATCAAGAAAAAATCGCAGAAATTCCGCGAAAATCCACCCTAGCAGACGAGAGGACGCAGCTGCCAGCGAAACATCAAACGATGATTCACACCCTCCTGTAAGCAACAGAGAAACGCAGACGGACCAGAACTCTAGAATCTGTGAGCTGATTGGCCGAGACGCATCACAGGATGTTGTGCGCGTTCTCTCACAGTGAAGAAATGCTGTGAGCCAGCCTGGCCCCTTTAAGAAGGTGGCCTTATTGGTAATGGAGTGGCCTTCTGGGTAATGTAGTGTGTGTGTCGTGGGACGGCAGAATGAAAACAGGGTTAGATGAAAGAGCGGTTTGTTTACTACGGTTCAGAGACCAGAGGCTGTGAAGGTAACAGAAAGACCACAGTTGAACCTTTGTCTTGTTTCGCTGCAGTGACTCGCTACTTTTTTTGTTGTTGCGGTTTTTTAACATTTTAAACACATATTTAATGGGCAGTCCCCATTAACCGCAAAAAATAAGGGAACACTGTATATATAAAATGCATGTTTGAAGCTCTGAAATACACTATATTTCCAAAAGTATTTGCTCACCCATCCAGATGATCAGATTCAGGTGTTCCAGTCACTTCTATGTCCACAGGTGTATAAATGAATCACCTTGACATGCAGACTGTTTCTAGAAACATCTGTGAAAGAATGGGTCTCTCTCAGGAGCTCGAGGTACTGGTCTGACTGCATTGATCCAAGTGTAAAGTTTGGTGGAGGGGGGATTATGGTGTGGGGTTGTTTTGCAGACCAATAAAACAGCCAGCATGTTGGAGGAATATTGTGGATATACGGTGATTCCTCGCCAATTCGCACTTTAAGTTCCGTGGTTTTACCTATTTGCGGATTTTTTTCAGAAATATATAATATATTAAAAAAATCAAGAAAGAATTGAGGAAACATCACAGGATGTTGTGCGCGTTCTCTCACAGCAAAGAAATGTTGTGAGCCAGCCTGGCCCAGCCCAACGCGGTCCAACCAGCAGACGGGCCGCCACCGTGTCGGGTTTCACTCTGAACTCAGCTGTGTAATAAAACTGCTGCGATGAGCGTGACGACGCACCGGGGGCCGAGGGCCTTTGATGCATTTCGCCATGAAGCAAGTCTTTGTCGAGTCAGTCGGCTGCTTTAAATGTCAAAAGTCAGTTTATTTGCCAGAAACGGAGCCGTTCAGCCTCTGAGGCGTTTAATCCGAGCAGGGAAAATGTTGCTGATGATGTCACCGCCGTCTTCTCACGTGAGGCCAAAAGCTTTAAACTGCTTCGTGAACTGGAGGTGTGGAGTTTCTAAGGCAATTACCAGCCAGAGAGTTAATTATGTTAACTGAAATTACCTTTTAAAAGGAAAAGTTATTAGGCTGAATGATCAAAATTAAAGTCTTTTTTTTTTTTTTTTTTATACTGAGCCACTCCCAGGAAATGAAATGGAGCAGCTGCAAAGGTTACAAAAACAAAAATTAGATGAAGGTGAACAAAATGAAGCAGTTGCTCCAGCCGCAGACAGAAACAGAAAAAGAGCCTTACTGTGATTATGATGGATTGTTTTTTCAGCAGACTATCAGAAGTCAGAACCGGCGTGGGAGTATTTATTTATATCTGACTTTGTGATGTCGACAAGAGCCAGATGTTGCTCATTTGTCTGTTATTCTGCAGATTCAGAAGGAGGCAGTAAACAGAAATTCAAAAAAAAAAAAAAAAAGAAAAGAAAAATCTTACAATGGACGCTTGGTAAGCAAAAAAAAAAAACACACACACGGAAAGTCACATAACTGACCCAAAGCTGTCCCAGAAGGCCAAACAAGCCCAGCTGTGTGGTAGCTCGGCAGGGACGAGCCGCTGGAGGAGGTCAGGGGTCACCGGAGAAATCGCTCAGATATGTTTTCCCGTGAACCTCCGTGAAATCAAATTTAAAAAAAAAACGTTATGGACCGTGAAAGCTGTTGGGCGTATCGCTGAGTACGGTGCTTTTGCTTCGACGTTAATGTAGAAACATGCAGAGAGTGTTTTTGTAACATCCATGATGATAATGTAGCTGTCCAGGGCGCAGTAATCCTCAGAAATAAACGGGAGCCTTGAGCAACATTTGGTCAACCGTCTTAAAGCTCTGCCCACGTACTTAACTTATTCTTTATATAACTCCTGTAGTCGTGGGAAAAATGAAGCGGGGCCTGACATGATGGCTTTCTTTCTTTTCTTTTTTTTTTTAACGTTCTCCAGGGTTGCTCTGTCACTGCTGCTAATGGTGGCTTCAGATTACAGAGTCAGAAGTTAGGGCCAATTCCAATTCCTCCCTTAACCCTCAGTCTTTGGCCCTCAGTCTTGGCCCTCGACAGTAAGTGTCAGGGTTATCTCGTGACTTAAGGGCCGTGTTTACTCTCGCGGCAATGTGTCGCCGTCAGCTTGTCGCAGGTATGCCACAGTCACTTTTGATTTATACAGTGGTACCTCTACTTACAAACATCTCTACATATGAAATTTTCAGGTTACGAAACGCATCAACGGGAAAATATTGCCTCTTGTTACGAAAGAAATTTCAGGATACGAAAGGCAAAAATACAGTAGCGCTGCTACTCGCAGCTCCCAGAGTTTACTGAACGTAAACATACTTGTAGCTGCTCTGCCATTGGCTATCGCTTAGCATCTTTCCTGGCATCCCATTGGCTAGGAGGGCGCCTTGTCTGTATGAGCGTAACCCAGCAACCAGGTAAACAAACAATTTTTACCTCCGCCAAGGAGGTTATGTTTTTACCAGCGTTTATCTGTATGTCTGTGTTCAGGATAACTCAAAAAGTTATGGATGGATTTTGATGAAATTTTCAGGAGTTGTCAGAAATGTGAAAAGGAAGAACTGATTTCATTTTGGTTCTGATCCAGAATAAATCCTGGATTCTGGATCACTTTCAAATTTTCAATAATTGTTGTGTTTAGTGGAGGTCTGCGCTCTCTGAGTGCTTTTCTAGTTCTAACATGTATTTCTGACAAGTTTTTATGTCATTTCATGTATTATTTATAATTTATAACAAAAATTATGTTTGAATTTTGGGGGGCTTGGAACGGATTAGAGCATTTACATGGAAAACGTGTCTCTACTTAAGAAATTTTCAGGTTACGAAACTATTTCCAGAACCAATTAATTTTGTAAGGAGAGGTACCACTGTACTCATTTTTTTCAGTTTCCATCTACTTCACCTAGGTCGCAGAAAATTACGGAGTCCATTGCCTACTTTATTAGTCAGGATTTGAGACCGTATTCAGTGGTGGAAAACGCCGGCTTTAAGGGCCGTGTTTACTCTCACAGCAATGTGTCGCAGTAACCTGTCACCGGTATGCCACAATTATTTTTGATTTATGTTCAGTTTTGATGCGCGGTCTCCGCTATGTTATTCAACGCCACAACACAAGATGGACAATCACGAACTAGCTAAACTTACTAAACTTATCTCTTGTGTTTTTCCACTTCCTCACCGTCTCGGCCGTATCCAGACCCACATTCATCGCTATCTCCCTCCATGAATTACTAGAATATGTGCTGTCTTTGTGGTGTGGAGAACCAGAATCGTACAGATGTGGGTACTTCCTCATTTCTTCGATGACGCAGATGTAGAATTGACCAATCAGAGGCCTCCTTTCTCTCCTCTCTGCGGCAATGTCTGTGTCTGCGTAGGGTGGGGGGGCACCTCTGTGTTGTCTGCTTATGTGACACAGACAACCTGACGTTCGAGTATAAATCAGGCTTTAGAAATGGGGCGCTACTTGAGTGCAGTTACGTCTTCAGACTGTGGGGGGCTGGCCGTGGGACCTGTGCAACGCTCTCTTCCTCCGAGCTTCCAGCCTTTTTTACATGCAGGGATGCTGACCATCAAAGTGCTTCCAGCTCTGCGGCTCACGGTGAATACAAATGTGTGGAGAACATATCGGTGGAAAAAACAAACAAACAAGCATCTCAGAGCATCTTTGCAAACAGACAGGCCCCAAACTCTACTGCTGCTGAGATGAACGCCGGATTACACGGTCGCAAACTGGTTGGGGGATCGACGTTGCCATGGCAACTGCTGCTCCGGGTCAGGTTGGGTGGTACCCGGGTGTTAGCGGCGCTGGAAGGCGCCAACCGATGGAGTTTTGACGTGGACCGTGAAGGGATCCGGTGGCTCCGTCCAGCAAACATTTTCAGGAGCGCGTGAAGAACCATCAAACGGTCCATCAAACGTCACGGCCGGGGAGACGGTTACGTCAGTGTCCGCTGCTGCAGGTGCTCCTCCTGGTCCAGGCGTACTCCCATCTCAGCCACAACGGTGACGTCGTTTACAGATTTAAAAAAAGAAAGAAAATCTCTGGTATCATTGAGGAAATAAAATGTTTTTCTTTGTTTGTCAAAGCCACTAAACTGAAAACTGGACAAACTCACTTTCTGCCTCGTTACAGAGCCGAGGATGAAAAAAGCACAAGTTAGACCTGAAGAAATGCAGTGTTGCCTGGCAACAGTACTGAAAAACCCCAGCAGCGTCTGGGGGTCTTTTTTAACTTTAGCATTTTCCCTTCATGCACGCGCTCTAACTGTACTTTGCTCCTGTTTGAAGAAAGCGAGAGAATGTAAAATGAATTTTAGGAAGCATATTGCCTCTTTTCTCTCGTCACATCAACACACGTGATCTTTTGTTCACAAGACACGTTTTAAGGAAGGTTTGGCTCAGTGATGTTTGGATTTAGAACAAGTGAGGGCTGGGGTTTCTGCTTTGTGTTTTTCAGTCTGGAGGCTGGTTGTTTTTCTCTGTAAATGGATGCTGCGGAGTCTGGGGATTTGTGGGGAGGAAAAGTGCAGCACAAATGAACTGACCTTTGACTCTTTGTTCCAATAAATTGCAATTTCTGAGCGGCTGATTTGCTCCCGGCGAGCAGAGGCGGAGCTCTGGCGCCACCTAGTGACGCTCTCGGCACCGTCTGATGCTCATTTATGCTCACAGTCCAACAGAAGAAGACAGAGACTGACAGTGTTGGGTACTACGAGTATTAGGGCCACACTGAGAAAAAAAAAAAATTGTGAGCAATGATTTTTTTTTTCATTCCTCACTTACGAGAAGAAAGTCAAAATGTCGAGAATAAAATCAAAATGCAGTTTCCAGAATAAAGTTGTCTTAAAGATTTATTCAAACCAGCTTTACTCTACCAACATAATGACTGTGTCTATGTGCTTTTATCACATAGACTCAGTATTATAATAAGTATTCGTACTTTGAAGAGATTGTGTCAGAAATTGCGCCTATTCAGAAAAAGAAACTATAACGATTCTGGAATTCTGGAAACTGCATTTCGACTTTATTCTCGACATTTTGACTTTATTCTCGACATTTTATCTTTATTCTCGACATTTTGACTTTATTCTCAACATTTTGACTTTATTCTCGACATTTCATCTTTATTCTCGACATTTCGACTTTATTCTCGACATTTCATCTTTATTCTCCACATTTCGACTTTATTCTCGACATTTCGACTTTATTCTCGACATTTTGACTTTATTCTCGACATTTTGACTTTATTCTCGACATTTCATCTTAATTCACCACATTTGGACTTTATTCTCGACATTTCGACTTTATTCTCGACATTTTGACTTTATTCTCGACATTTTGACTTTATTCTCGACATTTCATCTTTATTCTCGACATTTCGACTTTATTCTCGACATTTCGACTTTATTCTCGATATTTCGACTTTACTCTCGACATTTTGACTTTATTCTCGACATTTCGACTCGACTTTATTCTCGACATTTCGACTTTATTCTCGACATTTCGACTTTATTCTCGACATTTTGACTTTATTCTCGACATTTTCGACTTTTTCTACATTTCGACTTTATTCTCGACATTTCGACTTTATTCTCGACATTTCGACTTTATTCTATTCTCGACATTTTCGACTTTATTCTCCCATTTCGACTTTATTCTCGACATTTCGTCTTTATTCTCGACATTTCGACTTTATTCTCGACATTTCGTCTTTATTCTCGACATTTCGACTTTATTCTCGACATTTCGACTTTATTCTCCACATTTCGACTTTATTCTCGACATTTCGTCTTTATTCTCGACATTTTGACTTTATTCTCGACATTTTGACTTTATTCTCCACATTTTAACTTTATTCTCGACATTTCGTCTTTATTCTCGACATTTTGACTTTATTCTCGACATTTCGTTTTTATTCTCGACATTTTGACTTTATTCTCCACATTTCGACTTTATTCTCGACATTTCGTCTTTATTCTCGACATTTCGACTTTATTCTCGACATTTCGTCTTTATTCTCGACATTTCGGCTTTATTCTCGACATTTTGACTTTATTCTCCACATTTCGTCTTTATTCTCGACATTTCGACTTTATTCCCGACATTTCGACTTTATTCCCGACATTTCGACTTTACTCTCGACATTTTGACTTTATTCTCCACATTTTGTCTTTATTCTCGACATTTCGACTTTATTCCCGACATTTCGACTTTCGACTTTATTCTCGACATTTCGACTTTATTCTCGACATTTTTTTTTCATTTCTTTATTCTCCACATTTCGACTTTATTCTCGACATTTCGACTTTATTCTCGACATTTTTGACTTTATTCTCGACATTTCGACTTTATTCTCCACATTTCGACTTTATTCTCGACATTTCGACTTTATTCTCGACATTTCGACTTTATTCTCGACATTTCGACTTTATTCTCGACATTTTGACTTTATTCTCGACATTTCGACTTTATTCTCGACATTTCATCTTTATTCTCGACATTTCGGCTTTATTCTCGACATTTTGACTTTATTCTCCACATTTCGACTTTATTCTCGACATTTCGACTTTATTCTCGACATTTTCGACTTTTCTTTATTTCGACATTTATTTCGACTTTATTCTCGACATTTCATTTCTTTATTTATTCTCGACATTTCGACTTTATTCTCGACATTTTCGACTTTATTCTCGACATTTTGACTTTATTCTCGACATTTTCGACTTTATTCTCGACATTTCACTCTTTATTCTCCACATTTCGACTTTACTTTCATTCTCGACATTTTCGACTTTATTCTCGACATTTCGACTTTATTCTCGACATTTCGACTTTTTATTCTCGACATTTCGACTTTTATTCTCGACATTTTCGACTTTATTCTCGATTTTCGACTTTTATTCTCGATTATTTTCGACTTTACTTTTCTCGACATTTTCGACTTTATTCTCGACATTTCGACTTTATTCTCGACATTTTCATTTCTATTTATTCTCGACATTTCGACTTTATTCTCGACATTTTCGACTTTATTCTCGACATTTCGATTTCTTTATTTCTCGACATTTTCGACTTTATTCTCGACATTTTTTTCGACTTTATTCTCACACTTTATTTCGACTTTATTCTCGACATTTTCGACATTTCTCGACTTTATTCTCGACATTTCGACTTTATTCTCGACATTTCGTGACTTTATTCTCGACATATTTCGACTTTTATTCTCGACATTTCGACTTTTATTCTCGACATTTCGTCTTTATTCTCGACATTTATTCTCGACATTTCGACTTTTATTCTCTCGACATTTCGACTTTATTCTCGACATTTCGCTTTATTCTCGACATTTTTCGACTTTTTTATTCTCGACATTTCGACTTTATTCTCCACATTTGACTTTATTTCTCGACATTTTCTTTATTCTCGACATTTTCGACTTTTTTATTCTCGACATTCTTTTCTTTTATTCTCGACATTTTCGACTTTATTTCTCGACATTTCGACTTTATTCTCGACATTTCGACTTTATTTCTCGACATTTCGTCTTTATTCTCGACATTTCGACTTTATTCTCGACATTTTGACTTTATTCTCACATTTCACTTTTTTCATTTCTTTATTCTCATTTCGACTTTATTCTCGACATTTCGACTTTATTTCGACTTTTTTATTCGACATTTCGACTTTATTCTCGACATTTTGACTTTATTCTCATTTTTCGTCACTTTATTCTCGACATTTTCGACTTTATTTTTATTTCTCGACATTTCGACTTTATTCTCGACATTTCGACTTTTATTCTCGACATTTCACTTTATTCTCCACATTTTCGACTTTATTCTCGACATTTCGACTTTATTCTCGACATTTTGACTTTATTTCTCGACATTTCACATTTATTTTATTCTCACTTATTTCGACATTTTTTATTCTCGACATTTCGACTTTATTCTCGACACTTTTTCTCGACATTTCCTTTATTCTCGACATTTCGACTTTATTCTCGACACTTTCGACTTTATTCTCGACATTTCGACTTTATTCTCGACATTTCGACTTTATTCTCGACATTTCGGACTTTATTCTCGACATTTTGACTTTATTCTCCACATTTCGACTTTATTCTCGACATTTCGACTTTATTTCGACTTTATTCTCGACTTTATTCTCGACTTTACTTTTCTCTCTCGACATTTCGACTTTATTCTCCACATTTCGACTTTATTCTCGACATTTCGTCTTTATTCTCGACTTTATTCTCGACATTTTCGACTTTATTCTCGACTTTATTCTCGACATTTCGTCTTTATTCTCGACATTTCGACTTTATTCTTTATTTCGACATTTCGACATTTATTTATTTCTCGACATTTCGACATTTTTATTCTCTCGACATTTCGACTTTATTTCTCGACATTTCGACTTTATTCTCGACATTTCGACTTTATTTCTCGACATTTCGACTTTATTCTCGACATATTTCGACTTTATTCTCGACATTTCGACTTTATTCTCGACATTTTCGATTTTTCACTTTATTCTCGACATTTTGACTTTATTCTCGACATTTCGACTTTATTCTCATTTCGACTTTATTCTCGACATTTCGACTTTATTCTCGACATTTCGACTTTATTTTCGACATTTCACTTTGACTTTATTCTCGACATTTCGACTTTATTTCTCACATTTCGACTTTATTTCTCGACATTTCGACTTTATTCTCGACTTTATTCTCGACATTTTCGACTTTATTCTCGACATTTCGACTTTATTCTCGACATTTCGACTTTATTCTCCACATTTTCGACTTTATTCTCGACATTTCGTCTTTATTCTCGACATTTTGACTTTATTCTCGACATTTTCGACTTATTCTCTTCGACTTTATTTCGACATTTCGACTTTATTCTCGACATTTCGACTTTATTATTCGACATTTCTCGACATTTCTTTATTCTCGACATTTCGACTTTATTCTCCACATTTCGACTTTATTCTCGACATTTCGACTTTATTCTCGACATTTCGACTTTATTCTCGACATTTTGACTTTATTCTCGACACTTTCATTTCGACTTTATTCTCTCGACATTTCGACTTTTATTTCTCGACATTTCGACTTTATTCTCGACATTTATTCTCATTTCTTTATTCTCGACATTTTTGACTTTATTCTCGACATTTTGACTTTATTCTCTCGACATTTTTTTTTTTTCTTTCGACTTTATTCTCGACATTTCGTCTTTATTCTCGACATTTCGACTTTATTCTCGACATTTTCGATTTCACTCTTTATTCTCGACATTTTGATTCTCGACTTTATTCTCGACATTTCGACTTTATTCTCGACATTTCGACTTTATTCTCGACATTTCGACATTTCGACTTTATTCTCGACATTTCGACTTATTCTCGACTTTCGACTTTATTCTCCACATTTCGACTTTATTCTCGACATTTCGACTTATTCTCGACATTTTTTTGACTTTATTCTCGACATTTCGACTTTATTTCTCGACATTTTGACTTTTTATTTTCGACATTTTTTTTTACTTTATTCTCGACATTTCACTTTATTCTCATTTTCGACTTCTACATTTCGACTTTATTTTCGACATTTCGACTTTATTCTCGACATTTCGGACTTTATTCTCGACATTTCGACTTTATTCTCCGACATTTCGACTTTATTCTCATTTCCGACATTTCGACTTTACTTTATTCTCGACATTTCGACTTTATTCTCGACATTTCGACTTTATTCTCGACATTTCGTCTTTATTCTCGACATTTTCGACTTTATTCTCGACATTTTCGACTTTTTTTATTCTCCACATTTCGACTTTATTTCTCGACATTCTCGACATTTCGACTTTATTCTCGACTTTATTCTCGACACTTTATTTCGACTTTTATTCTCTGACTTTCTCGACTTTATTCTCGACATTTCGACATTTCTTTATTTACTTTATTCTCGACATTTTGACTTTATTCTCGACATTTCGACTTTATTCTCGACATTTTCGACTTTATTTCTCGACATTTCGACTTTATTCTCCACATTTCGATTCATTTCGATTTTTCTCGACATTTCGACTTTATTCTCGACTTTATTTCGTCTTTATTCTCGACATTTCGACTTTATTCCGACATTCTCGACATTTCGACTTTACTTCTTCCTCGACATTTCGACTTTATTCTCGACATTTCGACTTTATTTCTTCGACATTTTCGACTTTATTCTATTTCATTTCGACATTTTTTCGACTTTATTCTCGACATTTTCGACTTTATTCTCCGACTTTATTTCGACTTTATTCTCGACATTTCGGACTTTATTCTCGACATTTTTATTCTCGACACATTTATTTCTCATTTCGACTTTATTCTCGACATTTTCGACTTTATTCTCGACATTTTTTTCGACTTTATTTTCTCGACTTTATTCTCATTTTGACTTTATTCTCGACATTTCGACTTTATTCTCGACATTTCGACTTTTATTCTCGACTTTATTTCGACTTTATTTCGATTTATTCTCGACATTTCTTTATTCTCGACACTTTATTTTTCGACTTTATCTCTCGACATTTCTCGACTTTATTCTCGACATTTCTTTATTCTCGACTTTATTTTCGACTTTATTCTCGACATTTCTCGACTTTATTCTCGACATTTTTCAGACTTTATTCTCGACACTTTTTTCGACTTTCGATTATTCTCGACTTTATTCTCGACATTTTATTTATTCTCCACATTTCGACTTTATTTATTCTCGACACTTTTTTCGTCTTTATTCTCGACATTTCGACTCGACTTTTATTTCATTTCGACATTTCGACTTTATTTCTCGACATTTCGACTTTATTCTCGACATTCTCGACATTTATTTCTCGACATTCTCGACTTTATTTCGACTTTATTCTCGACTTTATTCTCGACTTTATTTCTTCGACATTTTTATTCTCGACATTTCGACTTTATTCTTCTTTCGACATTTCGACTTTATTCTCGACATTTTCGACATTTATTTCGACTTTATTCTCGACATTTTCGACTTTATTTCATTTCGACATTTCGAATTTCTTTATTCTCGACTTTATTTTTCGACTTTATTCTCGACATTTTGACTTTATTCTCGACATTTTTCGACTCGACATTTCGACTTTATTCTCGACATTTCGACTTTCTCGACTTATTCTCGACATTTTGACTTTATTCTCGACATTTTTTTCGACTTTATTCTCGACATTTCGACTTTATTCTCCACATTTCGACTTTATTCGACTTTATTCTCGACATTTTGACTTTATTCTCGACATTTCGACTTTATTCTCGACATTTTTGACTTTATTTCTCGACATTTTCGACTTTATTCTCGACATTTCGACTTTTATTCTCGACATTTCGACTTTATCTCGTTCTCGACATTTCGTCTTTATTCTCGACATTTCGACTTTATTCTCGACATTTCGACTTTCTTTATTCTCGACATTTCTTATTTCGACTTTTTCTCGACATTTTCGACTTTATTCTCGACATTTCGACTTTATTCTCGACATTTCGACTTTATTTCTCGACATTTCGACTTTTTATTCTCGACATTTTCGACTTTATTCTCGACATTTCGACTTTATTATTCTCGACATTTTTCGACTTTATTCTCGACATTTTCGACTTTATTCTCGACATTTCGACATTTCGACTTTATTCTCGACATTTTCGACTTTATTCTCGACATTTCGACTTTATTCTCCACATTTCGACTATTTATTCTCGACATTTCGACTTTTATTCTCGACATTTCGACTTTATTCTTCGACATTTCGACTTTATTCTCGACATTTTTCGACTTTTTATTTCTCCACATTTCAACTTTATTCTCAACATTTCGACTTTACTTTTTTCGACATTTTCGACTTTATTCTCGACATTTCGGCTTTATTCTCGACATTTCGACTTTTACATTTCGACTTTATTCTCCACATTTCGTCTTTTATTCTCGACATTTCAACTTTATTCTCGACATTTGACTTTATTCTCCACATTTTACTTTATTCTCGACATTTCGTCTTTATTCTCGACATTTCGACTTTTTCGACTTTATTCTCGACATTTCGTCTTTATTCTCGACATTTTTGTTCGACATTTCGACTTTATTCTCGACATTTTCGACTTTATTCTCTCGACATTTCGACTTTATTCTCGACATTTCGACTTTATTCTCGACACTTTTTTCGACTTATTCTCGACTTTCGACATTTTGACTTTCGACATTTTCTCCACATTTCAACTTTATTTCTCGACATTTCGTCTTTATTCTCGACACATTTTTTCGACATTTTATTCTCGACATTTCGTCTTTATTCTCGACATTTTCGACTTTATTCTCGACATTTCGACTTTATTCTCTCACATTTCGACTTTATTTCGACATTTTCGACTTTATTCTCGACATTTCGACATTTCGACTTATTCCTCGACATTTCGACTTTATTTACTTCTCGACATTTCGACTTTATTCTCGACATTTCGACTTTATTTCTCGACATTTCGACTTTATTCTCGACATTTTGACTTTATTCTCGACATTTCGACTTTATTCTCGACATTTCGACTTTATTCTCGACATTTTCGTCTTTATTCTCGACTTTGACTTTATTCTCGACATTTCGACTTTATTCTCGACATTTCGACTTTCGATATTTCGACATTTCGACTTTATTTCGACATTTTCGACAACTTTATTCTCCGACATTTCGACTTTATTCTCGACATTTCGACTTTATTCTCGACATTTTGACTTTATTCTCGACATTTCGACTTTATTATTCTCGACATTTCACTTTATTCTCGACATTTTCGACTTTATTCTCGACATTCGTCTTTATTTCATTTCGACTTTATTCTCCCATTTCGACTTTATTCTCGACATTTCGACTTTATTCTCGACATTTCGACTTTATTCCGACATTTCGACTTTATTCTCGACATTCGACTTTATTCTCGACATTTCGACTTTATTCTCGACATTTCGACTTTATTCTCGACATTTTGACTTTATTCTCGACATTTCGACTTTATTCTCGACATTTCGACTTTATTCTCGACATTTCGACTTTATTTTCGACATTTCAACTTTATTCTCGACATTTCGACTTTATTCTCGACATTTTGACTTTATTCTTGACATTTCGACTTTATTCTCGACATTTCGACTTTATTTCTCGATATTTCTTTATTCTCGACATTTTTACTTTTTCTTCGACATTTCGACTTTATTCTCGACATTTCGACTTTTTATTTTTCGACATTTTGACTTTATTCTCGACATTTTCGACTTTATTTCTCGACATTTCGACTTTATTTTCGACATTTTTCGACTTATTCTCGACATTTTGTCTTTATTCTCGACATTTCGACTTTATTCCCGACATTTCGACTTTATTCCCGACATTTCGACTTTACTCTCGACATTTCGACTTTATTCTCGACATTTCGACTTTATTCTCGACATTTCATCTTTATTCTCGACATTTCGACTTTATTCTCGACATTTTGACTTTATTCTCGACATTTCGACTTTATTTCTCCACATTTCGACTTTCTTCTCGACATTTTCGACTTTATTCGACTTTCGACTTTATTTCGACATTCTCGACATTTTCGTTCTTTATTCTCGACATTTTCGACTTTATTCTCTACATTTGACTTTATTTCGACATTTCGACTTTATTTCTCGACATTTCGACTTTATTCTCGACTTTATTTCGACTTTATTTCTCGACATTTTTCGACATTTATTCTATTCTCCACATTTCGAACTTTATTCTCGACATTTCGACTTTTCTTCACATTTCGACTTTATTTCTCGACATTTATTTCGACATTTTCGACTTTATTCTCGACATTTTGACTTTATTCTCGACATTTTTACTTTATTCTCCACATTTCAACTTTATTCTCAACATTTCGACTTTATTTTCGACATTTCGTCTTTATTCTCGACATTTCGGCTTTATTCTCGACATTTCGACTTTATTCTCCACATTTCGACTTTATTCTCCACATTTCGTCTTTATTCTCGACATTTCAACTTTATTCTCGACATTTTGACTTTATTCTCCACATTTTAACTTTATTCTCCACATTTCGTCTTTATTCTCGACATTTTGACTTTATTCTCGACATTTCGTTTTTATTCTCGACATTTTGACTTTATTCTCCACATTTCAACTTTATTCTCGACATTTCGTCTTTATTCTCGACATTTCGCTTTATTCTCGATTCTCGACATTTCGACTTTATTTCTCCACATTTCGACTTTTTTCTCGACATTTCGTCTTTATTTCTCGACATTTCGACTTTATTCTCGACATTTCGACTTTGTTCTCCACATTTCAACTTTATTCTCGACATTTCGTCTTTTTCGACATTTCGACTTTATTCTTTATTCTCGACATTTTCGACTTCGACTTATTCTCGACATTTCGACCATTTCTTTATTCTCGACATTTTGACTTTATTTCTCGACACATTTTCGACTTTATTCTCGACATTTCGACTTTATTTCATTTCTCGACATTTTGACTTTTTTCTCGACATTTCGACTTTATTCTCGACATTTCGACTTATTCTCGACTTATTTCGACATTTCGACTTTATTCTCGACATTTCGACTTTATTTCGACATTCTCGGACATTTCATTTCGACTTATTCTCGACATTTCGACTTTCGACATTGACTTTCTCGACATTTCGACTTTATTCTCCGACATTTCGACATTTTTATTTATTCTCGACACATTTATTTCGACTTTATTCTCGACACTTTATTCTCGACATTTCGACGATTTCGACATTTCATTTCTTTATTCTCGACATTTCGACTTTATTCCCGACATTTCAACTTTACATTCTCGACTTTATTTCGTCTTTATTCTCGACATTTTTTCGACTTTATTCTCGACATTTCGACTTTCGACATTTTCTCGACACATTCTCGACACTTTATTCTCGACATTTCGACTTTTTCTCGACATTTCGACTTTATTCTCGACATTTCGACTTTATTTCTCGACATTTTGACTTTATTTCATTTGACTTTATTCTTTATCTCGACATTTTGACTTTATTTTCGGACATTTTTCGACTTTATTCTCGACATTTCGTCTTTATTCTCGACATTTCGACTTTATTCTCTCGACTTTATTTCGAACTTTATTCTCGACATTTCGACTTTATTCTCGACTTATTTCGACATTCGACTTTATTCTCGACATTTCGACTTTATTCTCGACATTCTCGACTTTATTTCTCGACATTTTTATTCTCGACACATTTCGACATTTTATTCTATTTCGACATTCTCGACATTTCGACATTTTTTATTCATTCGACTTTATTTCGACATTTCACTTTATTCTCGACATTTCGACTTTATTCTCATTTTGACATTTCGACTTTTTACATTTCTTTATTCTCGACATTTTGACTTATTTCTCGACTTTATCGACATTTCGACTTTATTCTCGACATTTCGACTTTATTTATTCGACATTTTGACTTTATTCTCGACATTTCGACTTTATTCTCGACATTTCTTTTATTCTCGACATTTCGACTTTTATTTCGACATTTGACTTTATTTCGATTTCATTTATTTCGACATTTCGACTTTATTTTTCTCGACATTTTCGACTTTATTCTCGACATTTCGACTTTATTCTCGACATTTCGACTTTATTTCTCGACATTTCGACTTTATTCTCGACATTTCGACTTTATTCTCGACATTTTGACTTATTCTCGACATTTCGACTTTTATTTACATTTCGACTTTATCTTTTTCGGACATTTTGACTTTATTTCTCGACATTTTCGTCGTCTTTATTCTCGACATTTTCGACTTTATTCTCTCATTTCATTTCGACTTTATTCTCGACTTTATTTCGACTTCGACTTATTCTCGACATTTCGACTTATTCTCGACATTTGACTTTTCTCGACATTTCGACTTTATTCTCGACATTTTGACTTTATTCTCGTCATTTCGACATTTTTTTATTCTCGACATTTCGACTTTATTTTCGACTTTATTCTCTTATTCTCGACCATTTCGACTTTATTATTCTCGACCATTTGACTTTATTTCGACATTTCGCTTTTTCCGATTCGACTTTATTCTCGACATTTCGATTATTCTCGACATTTTGACTTTTTCTCGACATTTGACTTTTTATTCTCGACATTTCGACTTTCGACTTTATTCTCGACATTTCGACATTTTTATTCTCGACATTTTCGACTTTATTCTCCACATTTCGACTTTATTCTCGACATTTTCGACTTTATTTTTCTCGATTTCGACATTTCGACATTTCGACATTTGACTTATTTCGCTTTATTCTCGACATTTTGACTTTATTCTCGACATTTTTTCTTTATTCTCGACATTTCAACTTTCGAATTCTCGACATTTCGACTTTTTTCGATTTCGTCTTTATTTCTCGACATTTCGACTTTATTTCGACTTCGACATTTTGACTTATTCTCCACATTTATTTCGACTTATTTCGACATTTCGACTTTATCTCTCGACATTCTCGACATTTATTTCTCGACATTTTGACTTTATTTCTCCGACATTTGACTTTATTCTCGATATTTCGACTTATTTTATTCTCGATTTCGACTTTATTCTCCGACATTTCGTTACTTTATTCTCGACATTTTTGACTTTATTCTCGATCATTTCGACTTTATTCTCGACATTTTGACTTTTTTCTCACATTCGACTTCTTTTATTCTCGACATTTCGACTTATTTCGACATTACTTTATCTCGACATTTCGACTTTATTCTCCACATTTTGACTTTATTCTTCGAACATTTCGACTTTTTATTCTCGACATTTCGACTTTATTTCGAAATTTCGACATTTTGACTTTCGACATTTCGACATTTCTCGACTTTATTCTCGACATTTCGACTTTTATTCTCTCATTTTATTCTCGACTTTATTTCGACTTTATTCTCGACATTTCGACTTTATTCTCGACATTTCGACTTTTTCTTTATTTCGACTTATTCTCCACCATTTCAACTTTGTATTTCCGACATTTCGACTTTATTTTCGACGACATTTCGACTTTATTTCGACTCGACATTCTCGACTTTATTCTCGACATTTTCGACTTATTTCCCGACATTTCGACGACTTTTTATTCTCGACATTTCGACTTTATCTTATTTCGATTTCATTTCGACTTTATTCTCGACATTTCGACTTTATTTCTCGACATTTCGACTTTATTCTCGACATTTCGACTTTATTCTCGACGACATTTCGACTTTATTCTCGACATTTCGACTTTATTCGACTTTATTTCGAACTTTATTCGACATTTTTTGACTTTTCGACATTTCATTTCGACATTTCGACTTTATTCTCGACATTTCGACTTTATTTCGACTTTATTTCGACTTTATTTCGATTTCGATTTCTATTCGACTTTATCTCGACATTTCGACTTTATTTCGACATTTCGACTTTATTCTCGACATTCTCGACATTTATTTCGACTTTATTCTCGACATTTTGACTTTATCTCCACATTTCGACATTCAACTTTATTTCTCGACATTTCGACTTTATCTTTATTATTTCGACATTTCGACTTTATTTCGACATTTCGACTTATTTATTCTCGACATTGACTTTTTCGACATTTTCGACTTTATTTCTCCGACATTTCAACTTTATTCTCGACATTTCGTCTTTATTCTCGACATTTCAACTTTATTCTCGACATTTTGACTTTATTCTCAACATTTTGACTTTATTCTCCACATTTCAACTTTATTCTCGACATTTCGACTTTATTTTCGACTTTATTTACTTTATTCTCGACATTGACTTTATTCTCGACATTTCGACTTTATTTCGACTATTTCAACTTTATTTCGTCTTTATTCTCGACATTTCAACTTATTCTCGACATTTTGACTTTATTCTCAACATTTTGACTTTATTCTCCACATTTCAACTTTATTCTCGACATTTCGACTTTATTTTCAACATTTTGACTTTATTCTCGACATTTCGTCTTTATTCTCGACATTTTGACTTTATTCTCGACATTTTGACTTTATTCTCGACATTTCGACTTTATTCTCCACATTTCGACTTTATTCTTGACATTTCGTTTTTATTCTCAACATTTTGACTTTATTCTCTTAAGTGAAGAATGAAAAAAAAATCATTGCCCACAATTTTTTTTCTTAGCGTGGCCCTAATACTCCGTTGTACTTGAACAAGTTCATTTTCTACACAAACTAGTTCAGTTCACCATTTCAAAAAATGAACTAAATAGTTCATTTTTAGTTCATTTTAAAAAAAATATTCTTTTTTAATGTTGCTGTGAGCAATTATTAGTCAAAATGATTACCACTGTCCATATACTACACCACCACAAACAACAATTATTTTATCCATTTTATCTGTCGAAAACTATTGGTCCAATTCTGAATCCTGAACCAACCAGGGTTCACGTTAGCAATGAAGGAACAGTTCATGTAAAACTGTTATTTCCGTTCAGCTTCTCTCTACAGCAGCCATTCCCAAACTTCAGAACACCAAGGACCAATTTGAAATGTGAAAAATCTCTGCAGCCCACCAGAACCTTTAATCACAACTGTGATCAACATACAGGACCAGGAACCATGATCCAATATTAATGTAAGGGGTCAACAAATAAGGTGACACTTGTTATATTAAGTTAAGATGACAGTAGAATAACACTTAACTGGTTTGTTTTATTACTTCTTATTGTTTTTTAATCATGTTATGAATATTTTACAGTAATTAAAAACATATTTAAAAAAGACTGAGGATTTAAAACACATTTGTTTAATTAATGACCTCTCACGGCCCACCTGCAGTCCCACGACGGCCCACCGGGGGGCCGCGGCCCACACTTTGGGAATCACTGCTCTACAGTAGCGTGACAGCAGCGACAGCTGTGTTGCCATGTTTGATTGATTTCCTCAGATACATATCAGGCTCGTTTGTGGTGGATTTTAAATGGGGTTCACTGGAAACCTGGAACGGTTTTGACCGTGCGTAAACTTTGAAAGAGCTTCGTTCACAACTGACCAAATGAACTCGTTCACGCCCCCCGCTGGTGAAGGAGAAAGAGAACGTGCTCAGTTCACGTTTGCACAAGATATGAACTAGTTCGTAAACTTTTATTCAATGAAGGCGTTCAGGTACAACACTGGAGACTGAGAGTGTAACTGTGGGAAGTGACTGAAGACGTTTATTTCAAAAGCAGTGAGTGAGTGTGCCTCCCCCTACAAAAAAAAGAAAAAAAAAAACTTTCTTCTCTCACAGTTGTGAGCGAACAAGCACAGAAATCCAACCGTCTGCCTGTCCGTGAGACTCCTGTCCAGGCAGAAAAGTGGAAAAAACAAAACAAAACTGGGGGGTGTTTTTGAGCTCAGGCAAAATTCTTCTTGAGGAAGTTGATGAGCCCGTTGGTGGACGAGTCGTGGGAGTGGACCTCTGCGGCGTCCTTGAGCTCGGGCTCGATCTTCTTGGCGAGCTGTTTGCCGAGTTCGACTCTGATGGTGAGGTGGGGGGGGAAGAAGAGACGACGGATTCAGGGAAAGGTGATGAAAATTTCAATCACACTCTGCCACGATGGTTTTCAGGAGAAACGACTTACCCCCACTGGTCAAAGCTGTTGATCTCCCACATGGCGCCCTGGACAAAGATCTTGTGCTCGTACATGGCTGTGAAACAGGGCAGAATGATTATTAACGCTACAGAGGAAAGCAACTTCATTTGCTGTTTGTCCATAATAAAATGGAATTTTCAGGGTTGCACAACAGAGCCGTTTTATAATGCAATAAAACATGTTTGCTTGGTTTGACACCCCAGGTACAAACTAGATGACGGTTACTACGCAACAGTGTGCAGCGTCCTCACTGAACCTCATCAGGATATTGCAGCAGGAATTTCCCAGCTCAGTATCGTTACCTTTGTAACTATCAAGTGACATATACAGCAATTAAATAACTCATAAAGCTGTTTCTCCACGGTTGATTTGTGAGGTCTAGATGGATGTGAAGAGACTGCAGTGGAGGAAGCAGATCAGGAAAGATGGTCTTCCCCCTGTTGGTCAGGGTTAGGGTCTCACCTATCAGTGCTCCAAGCGTGTATGGTGACAGTTTCTTAAAGATGATTGAGTTGGTTGGTCGGTTTCCCTGGAACACCTGGATGGATGAAGCAGAGAGGTTTGATAATGCGTTCCACACTGAAGCGTGTCATTTAGGGCTGGGCTAGTTAACGCGTTATTAACGCGTTATTATTGCGTTAACGCATTCATTTATTAACGCCGACATTTATTTTATCGCGCCTTAACGCATGTTGCTCACGTGCTTTTGTTTTGAAAAGTCTGTTACTGGCTGCTGCGGAACTGGAAAACAGTAAACATAAGGAAAACCTCAAACAGACATGGAGAACGGTAAAAATCTGTGAACTTTACCGATCGGGTAGCTACTCAGGTAGCAATATTAACAATTCTGTCTTTAAAAAAGTTCTGGACCGCAACAAAACTTTGGCATCATTCCTCCATGTTCCATCAGATCTGCTCCATGTGTTCACTGTCCTGCTGTTCTCTAGCTGGTTACTGCAGTGCGGCTCCATCTAGTGGCACAGATGTGTAATGACAACAGAAAGTCCAGTCCTCCATTATAAAACTAATTCAGTTCTGTGGCCAGTTTTTTAATTTTGTATTTTTGATCCAAGTCTAAAATTGAAATTAAAAAAAAAAAAAAAAAAAACAGGCTTTTTTTGTGTTAGATTAAAAACGTGAACATAATAAAATGTCACTTTTTATTTTTTTATTTTTGATTGACAATTGAAAATGGAAAGAATGAATGATTCACTGGTAAAGTTACTGAACTTTAACATGGACATTTTCATTTTAAAGTTCTCCCAGACGGAGGATTCAACAGAAACAAGGTTATTTGTAACAACTGACAAGTTGAACTCCCCGTTAAAAGTTTCTGCTGTTACCTCAGAAATTACCTGTTTTAATGTTCTGATTGTGCTGAGACACAATCATTTTGTTGGATTTTGTTTGTAGGCTTTTTTTTTTTTAATAAAAACAGGATGACATTAATGTCCTGGCGGTGGCAATAAGCTTTATTTTATTTTACATCTTTTAAGATGAGATTTACATTAAATATGTGTTACTGACAAGTGCTGATGTTAAAAGTGTTTGAACAACAAATGTTATGACACTTTAGTTCATATGGCAGCAGAACATTTAAATAAAAGTGACCTTTACACTACTTTTGAATTCATTATTTGATTTTGTGTATACAATGCGATTAATCGTGATTAATCAGGGAAATAATGCAATTAATCGCGATTAAAAATTTTAATCGCTGCCCAGCCCTTGTGTCATTACCACAAACACTGGGTCTGCGCTGCTTCGCTGGCTCGTGACCACTGGAGGGCGCCGCCTCCTGCGGTCTGCAGCATTCACAGCCAGTCCTGCTTCCTCTCATGTCAAGAAGTCACATGTTTCCCTGTAAACGTTTTTTTTTTTTTTATTTGACTCACCTTGTGTGGAAGGATTTTCTCGAGGGCGTCCCCACTCAGGCCGCCTGCCTCCAGCTCCTTCTTGGCCTCCTCTGTGGTCTTGCCCTTCATCAGGGCTTCTGTCTGGGCCAGGAAGTTTGCCAGAAGGATCTGCAGTCACATTAGACACAAGCAGACTCAGCCACGGTGTAGCAGAGAGGACAGTCTTTCCGCTTGACACACGCCGATGCTTCATTCGTTCACACAGACGCACAGAGCGTCAAGCATCCCGTGCTGCTTCGTCACCGCTGATACCTTGTGGTGCAGGTTGTCCCTGATGGGGTGCTGCGACTGAGCTGGGATCAGGAAGTCGGACGGCACCATTCGTGTTCCTGCCGTGAACATATCAGGGCTGATTAGTGCCAGATTTTCCACAAATGTTCCCCTGACTGGTGGCCCATGGTGCACCCATAATGCACCTGCAGCAATGTTCGGCCTCGTTACCTTGGTGGATGAGCTGGTAGAAGGCGTGCTGCCCGTTGGTTCCAGGCTCCCCCCAGACTATCGGCCCGGTGTGGTAGTTCACTCGCGCTCCGTGGTTGGTGATGTACTTCCCGTTTGACTCCATGTCGCCCTGTAGCAGGAACATTCCCGAAGATATCATAGGGAGACACGATAACTGTTTTTTAAAACCGATACCGATAACTGATAACTTTCAGCCCTTAAAGGCCGATACTGATAACCGATAACACACATATATACCTAAGATCATTCCATCAATATTATGAACAAAATCAAAAATAGTTTTGACTCTTTAAATGAACAGATATTTATTTTTTTCATTGAAAAACTATTGTCAAGCCTCTCAAACATTTTTGTAAAGCTATCAAACAAACCTATTTGATATCTCACATCAACTTAAATAAGGTTCATTACTGACTGATATAAAAAATAAAGGCTCCTTGAACTGATGGAAATACATGCATCAGAATTACAAACTGAAAAAGATTAACATTTAAAGGATTTTGACTTGTGGTTCCATTTAAATTAATACCTTTAATTAAAGTAAATGAGGTTCAGTAGTTTTTATTTTTAATTTTTTTTATCTCATGGAAGCTTTAGATGAGAGGAATGAGGGAGAGGGGAGACTGCTGCTGGATTGGGCACGTTAGCATTAGCTTCTGTTAGCTCACGTTAGCGTGATTTCAAAACTCCATGGAAGTGATTGTTATGTTGTAGGTGTCTGATCAGGTTTGACGTATTAAAGCTTGTGCTTCCCTCCTCGTAGAATTCACTCGGAGGATTCGTCACAAATAACCACCAAACTATCTTCTTCTGAAACTTTAACGAAGTTCCACGCCGCCATGTTTGTTGTGATCAGTACGCTGTGCTGCAGGCTGCATTCAAGGTGTAACGTAAATTCCCACGTTCCCTCGTTTGCTAGTCGTTCTTTCAGACTTTTCTATTTTTTCTTTTGTATGTGTAACATGTGGGAAAATACTGCGAATATCGATTAAAGTCAGCAACTACTAAAATTATGACCGAGTTAACGAGTTGTTTTTTTGGCATGAGGGGGTATTCTTGATTTTCCTTACTGAGTAATCGTTTTTCTGATTATGCCGAACATAACATTACTTGAACATAACATTCACTGCTGGTCATTCAAGACTCAGAGGGAGCGAGACACTGCTGTGTTGACAAAAATATGTATATTATCGGGGCTATTCGTCGTGATATCGGACTTATTGGAATGACGTCATAATTTCCTGATATCATCCCGATAGTTATCGGCCCGATAGTTATCGTGCACCCCTAAGCCCCATAAATGTACACCACACGTGCCAGTAGACTACATACAGCAAAAAAAAAAAAAAAAAAGAGTTTTGTGAGCGTGAAGTTTCCCGCCAGACCTGTTGGAAGTAGGCGGTGAAGCGGTGCATGTACTGGTCGTAGGGCAGCATGGCGTGGGTCTCAGCGTGGAAGAAGTTGATGTACCAGATGCCCAGCAGAGCCAGCAGAACCGGAGCGTTCTTCTCCAGAGGAGCGGTGCGGAAGTGTTTGTCCTGCAGCAGAGATGGTGAAACTGATTCGTCCTTGCCTCTTTTTTATTTGGTATCTCTATCTATGAGCCGTAACTGTCTCATAACGATGTACCTACCATCCAGTGAGCTCCTGACAGAAGCTTCTCAAAGTTCTCAAAGCCTGTTGAGGAGACACAGACACAGAAGCTGACAGACTGGAATGATTTGTCTGATTTCTGCGTTTGTTAAAGTCAGCATGAATGGAGCTTTGACTGTCGATTAAACCGTCTCAACACTCCAGCTAAAATGTTGATGCAGGCACTGAAACGGTTCCTGCAAACCTTTTTTGTGGACATTCACGGTCTGCAGAGAATGAAAACTAACCACCACGGTGGTACGGTGATACTGCAGTATCTTCATTTGGAGCAGTGATTCCCAAAGTGTGGGCCGCGGCCCCCTGGTGGGCCGTCGTGGGACTGCAGGTGGGCCGGGAGAGGTCATTAAAATTAAACAAATATGTTTTAAATCCTCGATCTTTTTAAAATATGTTTTTAATTACTGTAAAATATTCATGACATGATTAAAAAAACACTAAGAAGTAACAAAACGAATCAGTTAAGTGTTATTCTACTGTCATCTTAACTTAATATGACAAGCGTCACCTTATTTGTTGACCTCTTATATTAATGTCAGAACATAGCTTCTAGTCCTGTATGTTGATCACAGTTGTGATTAAAGGTTTCGGTGGGCCGTGGAGATTTTTTACATTTCAAATTGGGCCTTGGTATTCTGAAGTTTGGGAATGGCTGATTTGGAGGATTGAAATGTGATTCAGTACAACCCGTTAATTTCCTTAAAACTGGGCTGCCTTTTAAGAACTGGCATTATATGAAAACAGCTGAAATGAACTGGACTGAACTGGGGTCATCAATTGAATATAAAATATTAGGGCTGGGAAAGTTAACGCGTTATTATCACGTTAACTCATTAATTTATTAACAGCGACGTTTACTTTATTGTGCATTAACGCATGTTGCTCACATGCTTTTGTTTTGAAAAGTCTGTTACTAACTTCTGCGGAACTGGAAAAGAATTGGCAGGTAAACGTGGAAAAGCTAAAACAGACATAGAGAGCAGTAAAAGTCTGAGAACTTTACAGTATTATATAATTATACAATATTAACAGTCTGTCTAAAAAAAATATTCTGGACTGCAGCAAAACTTTGTCGTCATTCCTCCATGTTCCATCAGATCTGCTCCATGTGTTCACTGTCCTGCTGTTCTCTAGCTGGTTACTGCAGTGCGGCTCCATCTAGTGGCACAGATGTGTAATGACAACAGAAAGTCCAGTCCTCCATTATAAAACAAATTCAGTTCTGTGGCCCATTTTTCATTTAGTATTTTTGATCCAAGTCTAAAATTGAAATATATTTTTTAAAAAAAACAGGCATTTTTAAAATTATACGTAAAAAATTAAATTTTTGATTGACAATTGAAAATGGAAAGAATGAATGATACACGGATTGATAAAATTACAGAACTTTAACATGGACATTTCCATTTTAAAGTTCTCCCAGACGGAGGATTCAACAGAAACAAGGTTATTTGTAACAACTGACAAGTTGAACTCCCCGTTAAAAGTTTCTGCTGTTACCTCAGAAATTACCTGTTTTAATGTTCTGATTGTGCTGAGACACAATCATTTTGTTGGATTTTATTTGTAGACTTTTTTTTACATTTTTTTTATAAAAACAGGATGACATTAATGTCCTGGCAGTGGCAATAAACTTTATTTTATTTTATATTTTTTAAGATGAGATTTACACTAAATATGTGTTACTGACAAGTGCTGATCTTAAAAGTGTTTGAACAACAAATGTTATGACACTTTAGTTCATATGGCAGCAGAACATTTCAATAAAAGTGCATTTTACACTACTTTTGAATTCATTATTTGATTTTGTGTATACAATGCGATTAATCGTGATTAATCAGGGAAATAATGCAATTAATCGCGATTAAAATTTTTAATCGTTGCCCAGCCCTATAAAATATCTGATCTAATTCAGTTTTACATTAATTATAATGAGGCTGAATTTATTTTGGATGTTTGTTGAATTTGCTCTGGGATTGCTTTCGTTGTAAATATTTGCTTTTTGTCTTTTTTTTAAATAAAGTACATACCAATGTGCAAGGCGATAGACATTCCAATAGCCGACCACAAGGAGAAACGACCACCAACCCACTGAAAGAGATAACGAGCACAATAATGAAATTTTATACACATCTCATGAAAAACTTTCTTTCAGCATCATGGGTTTAAATGGAGAAGACACAAGCCCCATTTTTTTTTTTTTTTTTTTTTTTTTTTGAATACAGCCATTTCTTCTCTGACGTAAATGCAAACTCAGGAGCTGCCGCTTTTTTTGAATCCCGACAACGTAACTGAAAGCAGCTCTGTGACCTTTGATGCGGCTCAGCCTTTGCGGTAACCTGCGCACGAGGAAAGGTCACGAGGAAAGGTCACCACCAATAATAACTGAATCTGAAGAGGAGCGCTTCTGATTACCCAGCAGCAGCTGTCCGTCCCACCTACTTCACAGGTCAAAAGTCTGGCGTATTTTTAGCTCACGCTCACACCCACCCCCCTCATCACAATGTGGGGGGGCGGGAGGATCTTTTAAGCCTCGAACACTCACGTCCCAGAACTCAAACATGTTCTCCGTGTCAATGCCGAAGTCCTTCACTTTGGGCTGGAGGGGGAGACACAGAGAAGCAGGATGTCAGGCGTCACGGTGCGAGGAGAGGATGAATTAAAAAAAAAAGAGAGCTTACGCCATTGGTGGAGAGCGCCACGAAGTGTTTGGCGACTGCAGCTTTCTGTTGGAACACAGCAGGTACATGAGCAAGGAAGGACATCAGCTGTAGCATCTTTAAAACTCTCACCCGGAGGTCCACTCACGTCTTTGGCGTGATCGAGGAACCAGGCTTTGGCCGACTCGGCGTTGGTGATGGTTTCTTGGGTGGTAAATGTCTGCAAACAGAGAATTAGGCTGATAAAATGCAGAAGTGATCGCTCATTAGACTGACATTAACTAGGATCGCCTGAGAAGGCAAGCTTGATTTTATTTTCGTTTTTTTTTTTTTTTTTTCAAGGTGGTTCAGCTGCAGACACCGAAAGGTTAAATAAAACACAATAACACACAGCTCGGCCATTACCGTATTTTCTGGACTATAAAGCGCACCTGAATATAAGCCACACCCTAAAATCCGCTGGGGAACCAACAAACTGACTGGACAAACTGATAAATCCAGGTGTGTCCGAGTAGCTACAATGGTCAGACACACCTGGATTAATCAATTTGTCCAATAATAATAATAATAATAATAATAATAGGTATTGATGCTCACAAAATGAATGTAAAGTAGCATAGCCAACACAGGCTACTTAACAAAAACAGAATAGCTTATAACTACTCGGTTTGTTTTTTGGTTTTTGCACTTCCTGCTAGAGCGCCTCCTGAGAGCTGAAGAAAAATTCATAGAAAAGCTGCATCTCTGTATAAGCCTCATGGTTTAAAGCACGAGACAAAAGTAGCGGCTTATAGTCTGGAAAATACGGTAATTACAGTTTTTCACTCAACGTTGCCAAACGTTGGCAAATGAAGCAAAACGTGAAGGACGCTCTTATTTCAGAGTGAAACGGCGACTTGGATGAACCTGCTACCTTGGACGCGACGATGAAGAGGGTCGTCTCGGCGTCCAGATGCGCCAGGGTTTTAGCAATGTGAGTTCCATCGATGTTGGACACAAACCACACGCGAGGTCCCCCCTTCGAGTAGGGCTTCAGGGCCTCAGTCACCATCAGGGGACCCTGCAGGTCAACCGGGAGACAAGTTCATTGAGAAAGAGTGCTCATGCATCTGTCCGTTACTTTACCGCGTAGGCATTTCAGCGCGACGCACTTACAAGGTCTGATCCTCCAATCCCGACGTTAACGACATCCGTGATGGCCTTCCCCGTGTAGCCCTTCCACTCGCCGCTGCGAACCCTCTGCAACAGTCGCACAAAGTGCGTCACATTTTCAAGAGCGCCAAAGTGCAATGACGCCGCGGGGTTTCAGGTCGATTCACTCACGTGGCAGAAACCCTTCATCTTCTCCAAAACCTTGTTGACGTCTGGCATCACGTCCTTGCCGCCGACCGTGATGGGAGTGTTGGAGCGGTTCCTCAGAGCCACGTGGAGCACAGCGCGGCCCTTCAGACACGACGCACAGGCAGACAAGGGTTGGACACCGTCAGCGTCGGGCCCAAGTTTTTCAAACGCTCAGTTTAAAAGACAAACGGAAGAAACTGTGGTCGGCACCTCAGTGAAGTTGATCTTGTCTCCAGTGAACATCTTCTCTCTGACAGCTTCAATACCTCTGGACTTGGCCTGAAGGAAATGCACATTTACCTCAGAGGAGCAAGAGATCAACGCTTTACCACATTAACGGACGCTGAGAACTGAGAAATCACTCCAAAGGCCATTCAGACTGAGGTCAAATTACCAGGTCAACCAACATTTTCACGACTTCTTCTGTGATGAGGTTCTTGGAGTAATCCAGCAGAATGTCTCCGTCCTCAGTGTTCAGGGTAAGGCTGTGTCCAGACACACAAAACACAGCAGGGGCTCAAACAGGGCGCAGAATCGCTTACCGTCGCAGCAAAGCGCCTTCACGTGAACAGCACACAGCTGACCAAAGTAGGGATGGAACGGTTGCTGGTATTACGGTAAAGCGCGGTAAAATTTTACGCGATAACGATTACCGTTTATGTTTGACTTCATCTCATTATCGCGGTCGATTATCGGGATATGTAATATCAGCCTCATTCAAGTCTGTGAGCAACTCGCAACTGTGTCTCGCGTGAATATGTAGCTTGTAACATCGGCATCGTAACGTTAGCATGGAGGAAAGTGGTGATAGCACGCAGGAGATTTACCAACTCACTAAAAGGACGAAATCCCAGGTCTGGGCATATTTTGTTTGGGTTTTTTAAAGAATCCAGAGGGACAACTGGTGGAGGACAGTTATCATGTCTGCAGAGCACTTGTTTACATTTTATTGTAATTTGTAGAAGCAACTTGAAGGAGCTAAGGCTAATGCTTCAAGCTACTGAGATGTTTGACCAAGAGCAACCTGGTCGACGCACTTTGCTAACTCGCATTTCGTAAACGTTACTGTTGCGTGTTGATCGAAAAAGGACCGGAACGATGTTCTTCTGATGCAGTTAAAATATTAATTTATTCCATTAACTGATCCGACAACCATAACGCCGGCAGTTAGCGCCACAGCGGTCAAAAACCTTTTGCTCTTCCAGGTCCAACAGCTAACCAATAACAGGCAGCTACCTTTATACCTGACCCTCAGGTAACAACACAGCGACACCCACAGACACACAGAGTGAACTACAATTCAGAACAACATATTTGGCTCCTTTACAACTGTTTCTTTATTTGCACATTTATACTTATTTAAGGTTCAGCTTAAAGTCCAAAGTTTATTTCATTTGAACTTCACTATAATTTTTGTTCCTGATAATTGTTTGCATATTTTGACCTACTATGGTTCTTAAAGTGTTTATTTAAATTTGCACCAGACAAATAAGCTTTGTTCCCGTTATTTATTTTGTTCATTTAAAATAAAACCTCTTTCTGTGCCAGTTGTTACTCTGTTTAATGTGAAAGTTTCATTTTGATAAAATTTTGGCTTCTGATGTTTCAATATGACAAGAAAATCACAAGATTTTGTGAAATTATTAAAATGTATGGTTTTTTTTAGACATCGTGAATATCGCGATAATATCGTAAACCGTGATAATTTGGTCACTATAATCGAGATATCAAATTTTCCATATCGTTACATCCCTAGACCAAAGTTGTATAAACAAGGCGGCTCAAACCACAGAACACGAGCAACATGATTCATACCTTAACTTGTGGAATCTCTCCTTGTCAGCCTCAAACATGTGCCTCATGTTGAGCGTCAGAGCGTGGGCTGTGTACCAGTCCTGCAGCTTCTGAAAGTTGGGGTCCTGGGTGAGTCCCATGATGTCCAGAGGTTCGAAGGTGGGGGGTGTGAGGGCTCTGCTGTGCTCCGCTGTCCAGGCTGAGTGAGACCCAGTAGGTCAGAGGGGAAGCTTTTTGAAGAGCACAGAGTCCAGACCCACACTCGCCCCTCCCACGGAGACACACCACTGCCGTCACGCCAGCACTCTCTTCTCAAACGGCTGTCAAGCCAGCTTTGAAATATTTGTGCCGTTTTGCTCTTGAAATTACGGTAAGCGCTATGATACATCGTTTTCAATATAAGAGCGGTTATGAGTGAATAAGAATGAGCAAAAGAGGCATTACAAATAATAATAATAACAATGAAATACTCCACTACTTACTTCAATGCATGTAAAACTCCACTATGCTAAGACTACTTGACAAGGTTAAAAAATAAAATTATCCTAGTTTCCACAGACTCATTCCACTTCACATCAATAGTACAGTGATCCCTTATTTTTTGCGGTTAATGGGGACCCCCCCCCCCCGACAATCAAAATCCGTGATCTGGAGCCGGAGCCCCCCCCCCCCGAGCCTCAATAATGTGTTTAAAATATGTTTAAAACCCCCCAAAAAAGTAGCAAGTCACTGCAGTGAAACAAGACAAAGGCTCAACTGTGGTCTTTCTGTTACCTTCACAGCCTCTGGTCTCTGAACCGTAGTAAAGAAACTGCTGATATTGTGCTATTTTTGGCTCGTAATTAGCGCCTAACACGCTAACAACAACAAAAGAAACAGTCCGGTTTTCTCTGCATGGAACGGGAACTTTATTCTGGCACTGCAGGAACTTGTAACATCACACAGGTTGTATTGTTGGGCTCCTGTCGGTTAACAGAGAATCTAAATCTATACACGCTGGGCTGCTGTTGATGATCACTACACTTTTCATCTAACCCCGTTTTCATTCTGCCGTCCCACGACACACACTACATTACCCATAAGGCCACTCCATTACCAATAAGGCTACCTTCTTAAAGGGGCCAGGCTGGCTCACAACATTTCTTCACTGTGAGAGAACGCGCACAACATCCTGTGATGTTTCCGTGATTTTTTAATTTTTAAAAAAATCATATTATATATTTCTAAAAAAAATCTGTGAATAACTAAAACCGCAGAACTTAAACTGTGATGTGGCAAGGGATCACTGTATCCCATCTGCAAATGTCACTCAACAGATTTTGGCCCAGTCTGATGTGGTATTTCAAAATAAAGTCAAATCAAAATCATGTATAAATGCAGTATACTACCACTACTTTGACAAGGTTATAAAATAAAAACTACTTGTTCCCACAGACTCATTCCACTTCTCACTAATAGCATCCCATCTGGGAATGTTCCTCAACCTTTTATTTTTGGCAAATAAAAGATTTTAACAGTTTTATCAGTAAAAACATCTATTACAGGTTGATTATCATGCATTGCTCCTTGACATCCATTTTTTGCCAAAAATAAACGTCTAAATTTCATCAACTACTTTCAGAATAATGGTCTTCATTTGTTTTTATACTGATCCAGTGCGATGCATGTGAAAAATAGTTTCATGAACAATTGCCAACTGTGTACTTAAGTTTACATTTCATGGTTTCTCACCAAAGCACACAGGAATAAACTCTTGGACATTGAAGTTGTCTTCTGTTCAATATCTCTTTCAATTTACCAAAAAAAAAATCCAATTATTTTGTAAATAACTGTTTGAGACTGGCTGAATTCAAATTATCTGTTCACCTTTTGTTAAATACAAATAGCTAGTCCAGGTAATACTGTTCACTTTTAAAATAGATATCAAACATTTTTTAAATACCACATCAGACTGGGCTGACATTGTGTGAGTGACATTCCCAGATGGCATACTATTAGTGAGAAGTGGAATGAGTCTGTGGAAACCAGCACTTTTTATTTTATAATCTTGTCAAGTAGTCTTAGTATACTGCATTTATACGTGAATTCTAAGTAAGCAGTGATGTAATTTATTGTTATTTATAAAGTCTTTTTTGTTCAATCACATTCAAATGAATGTAAATGCAAAACCGCTCTTATTTTGAAAACACTGTAGCATAGCGATTACCGTAATTTCAACAGCAAAACGGCACAAATATTTCAGAGGGCTGACATGACAGTAGTTTGGGAAGAGACTGCTGGCGTGACGGCAGTGACACACAACATCCAGGGCTCGTCACACTTCCTCGCCGTCCTGTAAGGTTACAGTAGAGCAGCAGTCCAGCAAGACAGAGGCATGTACTTTAAATGCACGCATTAGATAATTGCTGTGATTTAAAAATGCACATTGAGACCTCCGTGTTGGTCAGAAAAGAAAAAGAAAAATCTAGTATAGTCATCCAAAGGTTAGTGGGTTGGTATCATTCTCTTAATACTTGTTTTTTTTCTGTAAAAACCAGGGCTGGGCAAGTTAATGCGTTATTATCGTGTTATTTTCGCATTATTATTGCGTTAACGCATTAATTTATTAACGCCGACATTTATTTTATCGCGCGTTAAAGACTAATTTTTACTCGAACGTCAGGTTGTCTGCGATGCAGAGATGCCCCCCCACCCTACGCAAAGACTCCCGTGCACCTCCTCAAAATTGTAGGTCGATGCAGACAGCGTCGCAGAGAGGAAAGAAAGGAGGCCTCTGATTGGTCAATTAGGGATGTCCCGATCCCGATCCCCTGATCGGATCGGCCTTCGATCTTAAAAATTTAAGGTGGATCGGATCGGCCGATCAACCTTATTTTAACGCACCGATCTTTTTTTCATTATTTTTTTCCTCAAAAAGTGATCCTGATTAACACAAATTAATAAAGTAATCATATTACACAAACAAAAATATTTTTTAAACTATATACATTTAATAATTTGCACTGAAATGAGGTTTCCCAGCAGCGCTGTCTTGTATCCACCTTAAAACTTATGTTCAGCCTCGCTCTGAAATAATTACTCGAACATTAAGATCAACATCTAGGGGAGACTGCAACATTCCCAAAAGAAGGACTGCCTTTTCTCAATCAGCCTTCTCTTTTAAAGCCATAAAAGTATGGAATGGACTCCCGGACAGAATAAAGACAATTCCAGATTATATAATTTTTTCACATGCAGTCAAAAATTGGCTGCTCAGCAACCAGTCTTGCTCACATTAAGGGGCTCATTTTACTCTCGCATTATTCTGTACAGGATGCATTGTAAAGAGTAGTCATTTTTATTGTTTTTTTAAGCTATTGTAAATTTACCCAATTGTTTTTGCGATTTTATTTTGTTGTATTTTAATGTTTTTTGCCTTCTTGTTTTACTGTTTATCTGTGTTAAGGACTACAGATGGAAATTAGCTTGGTGCTAAATCTGGTGCAGCCATCTTTTTAATGCCACTGCACACGGTCCTTTAAATAAATAAAATAAATAAAGTTTCAAGACCGGCGGCGTCAGGCTAAACTTTAGCAAAAATGTCAGCAGTGTGGCAGCGCTGTAAAATTACAAAGACCGACGCTTCGACTGCGACTTGAAACGTGTGGAAGGCTGAGATCATGATGGGTAAGTAAGAAGAGAGTTTACAATACCACCAATTTAATCTGACACTTAAAAAAGCACGCAGCACCAATCACCGCAGCCTTCTGTCAGGCGTCGTGGTGCCAACGGCTGCTGGTGCCGACGGCAGCTTCAAGCGGCAGCAAACGCTCTGTGAAACTGTCAAAAGAAAGGACAAAACTCCCGAAAGACTCTGAGAAATACAGAAAAATCACAGAGCTAATCGTGGAATGTATTACCGCGGACACGGAGTTTGTGGAATACAAGGCATTTAACCGGCTCATTAATTACCTCGAGCCTCGTTCCCGTCATTACATGAACGACAAAGGACACAAAGGTCCGCGAACATGTGCAGCGGGTCTTGAAAGAAGTTAAGTTAATATTTTATGTTATTTTTATTCTGATGTGATTTCATTGATTGCAAAGACTTCTGCTAGTGTTTTCATTGCCTTAAACTGCTAGCCAAGTTCACCTGCTGCTATTTAAATGGAAGTGCTGTTCTTTAGTACTGAGACTGTTGAACAGTCACTGTTCTGTAACTAAATGTGTTTTATAATAATTCTCCCAAACAAAAAAGAAAGATAGAAGAGTGTTTAAATAAGTAATTGTTTATTTTATGAGATGATAAAAGCTACTAACCTCAGCTTGGATGCAGGCCTATTTATTAATGTACACAGGAAATAAAATGCACAGGAAATTAAACTCTGTTTGCCCACTCAAAAAAAGTGAAATCGGATCGGAAAAAATCGGAAATCGGCCGATCATCAAAATTAAAAGATCGGATCGGGACCCAAAAAACGTGATCGGGACATCCCTATGGTCAATTCTACATCCACATAGAAAAGATCGCGTCATCGAAAAAATGAGGAAGTACCCACATCTGTACGATTCTCGTTCTCCACGCTACAAAGACAGCACATATTCTAGTAATTCATGGAGGGAGTTAGCGATGAATGTGGGTCTGGATACGACCGAGACGGTGAGGAAGTGGAAAAACGCAAGAGATACGTTTAGTAAGTTTAGCTAGTTCGTGATTGTCGCTCTTGCATTGTGGCGTGGAATAACATAGCGGAGACCGCGCTAGTATAAATCAAAAGTGACGGCGACACATTGACGCAAGAGTATATACGGCCCTTAACGCATGTTGCTCACATGCTTTTATTTTGAAAAGTCTGTTACTGGCTGCTGTGGAACCGGAAGATAATTGGCAGGTAAACATGAGGAAAAACTTAAACAGACATGGAGAACGGTAAAAATCTGTGAACTTTACAGTTCAGGTAGCAACTCAGGTAACAATATTAACAATTCTGTCTGAAAACAAAAATTCTGGACTGCAACAAAACTTTGGCGTCATTCCTCCATGTTCCATCAGATCTGCTCCATGTGTTCACTGTACTGCTGTTCTCTAGCTGGTTACTGCAGTGCAGCTCCATCTAGTGGCACAGATGTGTAATGACAACAGGTAGTCAAGTCCTTGATTATAAAACAAATTCAGTCCTGTGGCCCGTTTTTTAATTTCGTATATTTGTTCCAAGTCCAAAAATGAAATATAAAAAAAACAGGCATTTTTCTTCGCTTTTTTGTGTTAGATAAGAAAACGAAAAATGTAATAAAGATAGATAGATAAACTTTATTACAGACTCGAGGTCCAAAAAGCACACATAAAAACATAAAAACACACCAACATTAATTTAAAAGACAACTGTACCAGTGTCTCCAGAGCTCAGACTGGTAGCTTATAGCACTAAACATAATATTTGATAGCAGCAAGATGATTTCATTCTTAGAGTCATTTAGTCTGCCAATAAATTTATACATCAGACCTCTCAGAGCAGACTGTAAAGAGTTCACTCACGCTGCCACAAACATTTCACTGGCACTAGTCCATCGCTGTCTTTTTAAAAGTGTCCTTAGGGAATCATTATATGCCACTTGCAGGCTCTATAATATTAAGAAGATGCTGGAGACCCGCTGAACTCGGACTAAAGACCACCAGATCATCAGCGTACAAACCCCAGCTCGTCAGGGGAAAGGGGTTTGCAAGCATTAATACCAAAACAAATCCTTTAAAATATTCAAAGTATTTATTTTAGTTTGTTGTTGTGTGATAAGTGAACAAAATGAAAAAAAGGTAACTGAAGCCAACCTCCCACAAACATAGCATAAACTAATAGCTATTACAATAGGCCTAAAGCAAAGACATACAAATCAGAAGACTCAGAAAACTACATCAAAATTAGTGGAGGTTTAAAAGTCTGATATTACAAAATCAATTGACCTAAGGCTTTACAATAAATGTCTACCCAAAATAAAAGTCACAATCTCTAAGTCACAGAATTCCCTTAACAATTCTACTTCTACTACTACTACTTCTACTACTACTACTACTACTACTACTACTACTACTACTACTACTACTACTACTACTACTACTACTACTACTACTACTACTACTAAGTTTCCAAACACAAGCAAACAGTGGCAACCTGAGCAGGTTACACACAGCTGCCCCGAGTCATTGTCAGGCAGCTCCTCAAATAGAGCTGGCAATCAGGCACCAACTGCAGAAGAAGGGGAAGCAGCCAATCCTGGTCCGGGGATGGTATCCGGAGATGGTCGAGTCAGCCAACCAGGAACAGAGCAGCTCAGCCAGTCATCACTGAGCACCCACACAGCTATCCAACAGCCTGAGTGGGAGTTGCAGTTAGTGGCTGTGGGATGTAACAGATGGTTCACCACAGCACTGCCCAGTACAACCAGTTCTACACATATTCAACTGTTCTGACAGATCATTCATATAAAAATTAAACAGAACTGGGGATAAAATGCTCCCTTGTCTGATACCATTACACACATGAAAGGGTTTTAACTTGCATGGTCTGCTGTGAAAACCAAAAAGACAGAATTCTGACAATGAACTTAGGCACACCTGCTTGATCCAATAATCCAGTAATAAAATGTCACTTTTAATTTTTTTTTTTTTTTTGATTGACAGTTGAAAATGGAAAGAATTAATAATACACAGATTGATAAAGTTACTGAACTTTAACATGGACATTTTCATTTTAAAGTTCTCCCAGACGGAGGATTCAACAGAAACAAGGTTATTTGTAACAACTGACAAGTTGAACTCCCCGTTAAAAGTTTCTGCTGTTACCTCAGAAATTACCTGTTTTAATGTTCTGATTGTGCTGAGACACAATCATTTTGTTAGATTTTGTTTGTAGGCTTTTTATTTTTTATAAAAACAGGATGACATTAATGTCCTGGCGGTGGCAATAAGCTTTATTTTATTTTACATTTTTTAAGATGAGTGTAGCGACTTCACCAAACAAGAGTCGCTGAGAGGCTGATGCCGGGCCTTTCCCTTGTCTGACGCGCTTAACAGAAAAATCACTGAGATACGAAAAATATATTTAACCTTTTATTAACGAAAAATAACGATCAACTTATGATACCGTGCACAAACTCATAATCAAAGTAATCACAGTGATCAAAGGAAAATAGCGGTCAACAAAAAATACGGCGACCCTGCTCACCCTCTCCCTGTCTCTCTGGCCACACAGGTGAGCAGGTGCCTATATTAACGTAGCACCCACGCCCATATCCATTTGACCTACTTCCCTCTTCCACGTGATCACAACAAACCTAAATAATATCATTAACATAACAAACACCAATATTCAAATTTAAACTGTCATACCTACAAAATACATTTTAACACATATATGGCTCCTACATTCCAGTCCCTAATTATTAGGTCATCACACATAATAATTACTCATATTCATATCAATAGGAGACATGAAACAATTAAAACTTAATATTTAAAATCCACAATACATATATTGTCTTCTGTCTTCTGTCTTCTTTCTTCTTAAGTCAAAAGTCAGTAAAGCCAACAATCAGGCTCAGTCAAAAGCATTCTAGCCATCATTCTGTGGCAAGTCCGTCAGTCCAAATCAAAGTCAAGCTGGGGGTCAAAGTGTCACGATGCTCAGCAGCCGCTCCTCATCCATCTTCAGCCTCCTGTAGTAGACAGATCTTTGTTATTGGACGATCCAGGCAACTGCTCTTTGTTTTAATCCGTACCTGCCGCACTAATCCTCTTCTATCTGGAAAGGTTTGAAGAACCTTTCCCATAACCCAGGAGTTTCGAGGTGCTGTGTTGTCCACAATAAGCACTATATCTCCAGGGACTACATTGCGCTTCACGCTGGACCATCTCTGACGCTCCTGCAGTTGTGGTAAGTATTCCTTGACCCACCTTTTCCAGAATAAATCTGACATGTATTGCACTTGCTTCCATCGCCTGCGAGCATACACATCAGCCTCCTCGCTGGCCTGTACAGCATTCACTGCAGCAGCTTTCTTGACCTCTGGGTCATCTGATGGAAGCTGTTGAATATCCTCAGGATTAACAGGCCACATATACTCAGGTTGACGGAGAAAAGGTGGACCTAACACCCATGTCGGATTTTTGAGGAATGCATCCACTTTCATGCCTCTAGAGGCCACATCTGCTGGATTACTTGCAGTGTCTACATACCTCCATTGAGAAGACTGTGCAACCTTGAGAATCTCTGAGACCCTGTTAGCAACAAAAACTTTGAACCTGGATGTCTCATTCTTGATATATTTGAGCACAGATGCACTGTCTGTCCAAAACACAGAATCCTGTAGATCCATATGTAGCTCTTTCCTCCACAGAACATCAATGCGGCTCGCCATAGTGGCAGCGATGAGCTCCATACGAGGGATGGTAACAGACTTAAGTGGAGCCACTCTAGCCTTTCCCATGACAAAAGCACTGTGTACCTGTGAGTCTTTGTTATGTGACAGCAGGTAAGTCACTACCCCGTAGCCATCTTCACTTGCATCACAGAAATGGTGCAGCTGTGCTGCGGTCATCTCTCCAAAGTTTAGTGGTTTCAGGCATCTCATGATGTTAAAATCCTCTAGACGGCACAGTTCCTGCAGCCACATCGTCCACTCTTTGACAACTGGTTCAGGTATGATGTCATCCCAGCCAAGCGATCTCCTACACAGATCCCTCAAGATTTTCTTAGCCGATAACACAACAGGGCTTAGGATTCCAAGAGGATCATAGATGGAGCTGACAGTTGAGAGAATTCCTCTCCTGGTGAGTGGTCGGTCCTTGATAATGATCTTAAACTTAAAAGTGTCTGACTGTATACAACATTCCACACCCAGCACTCTCTCTACTGGTAGCTGATCTTGATCCAGGTCCAAGTCTTTCATGTCTGTGGCTCGGTGACTTTCAGGTATTGCAACCATAACCTCACGTCTGTTGCTTATCCACTTCCTAAGCTTGAAACCACCCTTTGCGCAGATGGAGACAAGATCATGATGGAGCGATACAGCTTCCTCCTCCGAAGCCACTGACACCAGACAATCATCAACATAGAAGCAATGTAAGACCTTATCAATCACTTCTTGGCTGAACTGTTCCTTATTATCTTCTGCACATTTCCTGAGTGCAAAATTGGCACAGCTAGGAGACGAAGTTGCCCCAAAGAGATGCACCATCATCCTAAAGTCACTGGGTTCTTGATTTAAATCCCCATTAGGCCACCAGAGGAATCTCAACAAATCAGCGTCTTCATCTGGTACCCTTACCTGGTGAAACATGGACTCAACATCTGCCATGATCACCACTGGTTCTTTCCTGAACCTGGTCACCACTCCAATCAATGAACTGGTCAGGTCCGGTCCTTGTAGGAGCTGAGCATTAAGAGATGTTCCTTGGAAACTTGCTCCACAGTCAAAGACGACTCTGATTTTCCTCTTTGTTGGATGATAGACGCCATGATGGGGGATATACCAAACTTTACCATCACAGCGTTCCAACTCCTCATCAGGCACCTTTTCAGCATAACCTTTGGCAACCAGATCATTCATGAAGGCTGTATATTCTGCATTAAATGATGAGTCCTTCAGAAGCCTCCTCTTCAGGTATTTGGCACGATGCTCAACAATTATCCTATTATTTGGCATGTTGAGTTCCTCATTCCTTAATGGTAACCTGATCTGGTAATGGCCATTCACTTTCTTTGCTGAGTTTGTAACCAAGTCCATAAACTTCTGATCCTCTCTTGACATTCCAGGTTGCTCGTCCACACTGCATTCAGGGAAATCCACTTTGAACTGCTGCTGCCAAAGTTCATCCAAATTCACAACTGACACTCTGTTCACCGTTAACTCTGGCTGCTCACAATCCATTGCTTCCTCACTTTCTCCATTTAGAGGTCCATTTACAGTCCAGCCCAGCATTGTCCTAATTGCATAGGGCCCACCATTTACACTGTGAATGACTTGCAATGGTTCCAAAGCCTTGGGAACATTTGTCCCAATCAGCAGCTCAATCCCTGCATCCACCTCAGGCAAATGAACATGTTTCAAATGTGGCCATCCCTCAAGATCCCTCTGTCTTGGAATGTTCCCACTGTGGACGGGCATATACTCCTGTGTGAAAGTTTTGGGCAGCTCACAGAAATGATCGCCGTTTAAGCCAGCCACCTCCAGTCCTGACACAATATGGCTGCTCACTACCCTTTCTTGGCCCATAGTTCGCAAGAGAATACGTGCCTTCTTTCCTGTGAGGCCCAGCTTATGCATTAGTACCTCTGTACAGAATACTGCTGTACTTCCTTGATCCAAGAAAGCATAGGTGATAATAATTTGGCTACCCTTCTTCGACTTAACTTGCACAGGAACTATGGGAAGTTTACAGTCATAATCACCAGCCCCAGTGAGACCACTTGACACCAATGTGCTGTCCACTGCCTTTTCCAATTTCCTTTCTGCTTGATCAGAGTCCTTTAACTTTGCCTTTGGAGGAATATGAAGAACATTTGGATGTAAGAGACCACACTTTACACAAGAAATCCGTTTTCTGCAATCCTTGCTGATGTGTCCTATACACAAACAGCCAAAACAGACACCTTTTTCTCGTAAGAAGCCTATCTTCTCCTTGTGGGGTCTTTTTTCCAACTGGGGACACGAATCCAATATGTGTCCTCCTCCGCAACAAAGACACGTCCTCCTTGAAGCTTGAAATTGTTCCTTCTCTTTGGTTCTAGAACGAGTTTTGACTTCTACAGGAGCTACAGTGGTGGCGAAGCTGGTTCCTTTCATTCCAGAACGAGGCTGTTGCTTGAATTTGTTTACACCTTTATTTATTGTCGCTGGGGGAGCATCCTGTATATTTCCAAACACTGGATCAGTCAAGATCTTCACTTGTCTCTCGATAAAATTGGTGATGTCATTGAATGTAGGTCTTTGATTGCTCCTCTCCTGCAGCTCACAGGCCATGGTTCTCCACTTGTCTCTGAATTTGTAAGGCAACTTCCTTATAATGGAGATCATATTGGCAGGCAGATCTAGCTCATGCAAATATCCCACCCCTTCCATGGCATTAGAACAGCCTCTAAGGAAAAGACTGTAATCCTGGAGAGCCTTTACATCCTCTGTTTTGATGGGAGGCCATGAAAGAGCCCTTTCCATATATGCAGCGGCTACTTTCTGCTCATTCCCGAAATGCTCCCTCAAAAGAGCTTTGGCGTTGACATAGCCCCTCTCTGGGTTAAAATGCTGGCAGCTTCTAACCAGTTCCTTAGGGTGACCTCTAGTGTATTGCTCCAGAAAATAGAGTCTATCACTGTAGCTCTGTGTGTTTCTTTCCACACCATTCTCAAAAGCTTTAATAAACGCTTGATATTTTAATGGATCACCATCAAAAATTGGGATCTCTCTCCTTGGCAACGATGAGAGGCATTGCTGTTGTATCAAAAGCGTAGTTATTTCATTTTGCTTCCTCATAATTCCCAGCATATTGTTTTGATCCTCATTTTTTGATTCAAATCCTGCATTCCATAAAGCTTCATTTTGAGTTTGGGTGTTTTCATTAGCGCAGTCATTCACTGAACGTTGTTTGGGTTCATTGCGTGACACAGACTCAGAATGAATGAACTGAGGTGCAGTTTTTCCTTAGGCCTTGCTCCTGGATCCATATAATCATGTTCAGTTTCCTTTTGTTTCAGTGACATTTGTGGAATAAATGAATTTGCATTAGCATTGAGAGCTTTTATTTTAGATTTTCCTTTCTCCAGGTAAGAGTTCATTCCATCAGAGTATTTGGATAAGGAACTCTTTCCACTTAAGATGCTGTGAGATCGTAACACATTTAATTTAGCCATGTGTGCTGCAAGGTCTTCATCCAATTTTAACTGCTCTTTCTTTCTCCTCAGTTGTTCCTCCTGCTCCTCCAGCTCATGTTTGTCCTTCAGTAGTTTCCATCTTGCCATTAAAGCTGCCAAGTCAGCCTCAGCTTTAAGACGTGCAGAAGAAGCAGTAGAGACAGCAGACTTTCCTCCAG
The DNA here is from genome assembly GCA_018398805.1 of Hirundichthys speculiger. Classification (NCBI taxonomy): domain Eukaryota; kingdom Metazoa; phylum Chordata; class Actinopteri; order Beloniformes; family Exocoetidae; genus Hirundichthys; species Hirundichthys speculiger. Next base: position 9,576 of record JAGFBZ010000694.1, on the reverse strand, counting down.
TAACAGAGGTTTTGCTTCCCATATTCGACACACTGTCACTTGGTTTTATGTTATCTTGCATGTCCTCTGACATGATTATGGACACAGCCTGAGTTGGTGCTTCATGTTCCTCCTCTGTTGGAGAATGAAGCACTTCTTCCCTGACTGCAGCAGGATCTGATTGTCCAAGGCTGTTATTTTGTCGTGGCTCCTCAGATTCATTCAGCCACCTTTTAACATCCTCTTCAAAAGTGTTACTGTATTTCATGATGTTGGAAAACCATTCATTTTGTTTGTTTTGTTCGTCCTCGGGCAGTAGAGGAATCAACACATTATGTGATGTGATAGCATTTTCACAAAGTTGAATTAAATTCTCCAGGTGAGGTGGAACATGTGAGACATTTCCCTTGCTTTTCATAAGCGTTTTCATTTCAGGTATGAGCCCTTTAATTTTATTCACAAAGGTTTTGCGTTCATTCTGAAGTTTTTCTATTTTATTTGCCAGGGCCTTGGCTGTGAGTTTAATTTCTCTTTTCCCACACTCCATTTCAACACCAGCATTTATTTCGCTCATTTTTGTATTTTGATTTCACTTGATTTTTCTCCTTTTGATCCTATAAAACACATCCCTTTGATTTATCAGTTGCACCTTTAAACACACGGACTTCAAAACTTGCGACAGCAGCATTTATGTGCATTTAAATCGCATCCACAGAAGAAAAGGAAATTCATCCAATATTCATCATCACACGTAACAGCAGAGCAGCAGCAACGTCGGAGCGACAGAGCGAAGTTTCACACATTTATAGCGGAGATCAACTCAGCACCTGGATGTATTGCAATAAAAAACGCCAATGCGCCGAAGAATTCAGTCCTCCATCCATCGCGCCATTGTTCCCAATGAACGAACAGCCGTCAATATACAAGCCGAATTTCTTCCTTTGACACAAAGCTTCATGCGCACATCCACAGGTGAGCTTACCTGGCTGTAGTTCGCTTTGCCAGTGGCTCCAAATCTGTTTAACAGCCAGCGCCTACCTCCGTATGTCCGATGGTTGTTGGATTTAATCAACTTCCTCTTTTTGTCCTCTTGATACTTTGATCCGTTACGCTGCCCGATGATGTTTCCTTTTAATGCCTTTTTTTTGTTGACAAAAATGTAGCGACTTCACCAAACAAGAGTCGCTGAGAGGCTGATGCCGGGCCTTTCCCTTGTCTGACGCGCTTAACAGAAAAATCACTGAGATACGAAAAATATATTTAACCTTTTATTAACGAAAAATAACGATCAACCTATGATACCGTGCACAAACTCATAATCAAAGTAATCACAGTGATCAAAGGAAAATAGCGGTCAACAAAAAATACGGCGACCCTGCTCCCTCTCCCTGTCTCTCTGGCCACACAGGTGAGCAGGTGCCTATATTAACGTAGCACCCACGCCCATATCCATTTGACCTACTTCCCTCTTCCACGTGATCACAACAAACCTAAATAATATCATTAACATAACAAACACCAATATTCAAATTTAAACTGTCATACCTACAAAATACATTTTAACACATATATGGCTCCTACAATGAGATTGACACTAAATATGTGTTACTGACAAGTGCTGATGTTAAAAGTGTTTGAACAACAAATGTTATGACACTTTACTTCATATGGCAGCAGAACATTTAAATAAAAGTGACCTTTACACTACTTTTGAATTCATTATTTGATTTTGCATATACAATGCGATTAATCGTGATTAATCAGGGAAATAATGCAATTAATCGCGATTAAAATTTTTAATCGTTGCCCAGCCCTATTAAAAACATAATGAGTTTTAGAATTCGACAAATCCAAACTCATGACCCTTTTTCATGGTGAGATTATTCATTTAACAAACTCTGGGCAGCACTAAGTACCACTAGAATCCAGCAGGCTGCAGCAACAAGAACTTTAAAAAGCCTTTTGCTGTGTGACTGTCTCCCTCTCAGGTCATTGTGAGGGACTCTTGTCCTGTCCTGCTTCAGGTCACAGACGGGTTTGGGTGTCCACGTATGCAGCGCTCTCTAAAGGCCCCCCCACAGCCTTTCAACTGGGTTGAGGTCTGGACTTTGAAAAGCTCGATTCTTTTCTGGCGCAGGTTTGCCGGTGCGCTTGAGATCATTGTCCTGTTGCGAAACCCAGCGCTGATCAAGTGTTAGCTGTTGGACAGACGGCCTCTTTTTTTTTTTTTTTGCCTCTAGAACAGTCAGATATACCGAGGAGCTCGTGGTCGACTCAGCGGCTCCACTGTGACCTCATCTGTAAATAGGACATTGCTCCAGAAGTCTTGTGGCTTAGTTCCTTAAAATTAGTCTTCCATCTGACTCTCAAAGGCTTGAATCAAGGCAGCTGGACTTCTGTTTTTGGACCAAGGGAACATAGCCGTGGGAAAATATTCTCAGCAGGGGGTGCTGGGAGCCTGAGACAGCTCTGTGCTATATATATATATATATATATATATATATATATATATATATATATATATATATATATATATCTATATATATATATATATATATATATATATGAAATGTGTGCGTGTACCGTATTATATAGTGTATAACCCAAATAAAAACCGAAGTCAACTTTACATTCACCGCTGATTTAATAACAATGAACCAGCCACAAAGCCTGCACAAATCTTAACAAAAACAGTTGTATTAAAACAGGAACAATCAATGAGCCACAGAGTCAGTGTAACTGTCCATGGTACTCATCTGACATTAGTTTGGCACAGCTGAGCTGTCCATGAAACTGCGGTGCTGAACATCGTGCGCACGGCGGCAGCCTTTAAAAGGAAAAGCGTCGCCTGCATTCACAAGACTCCAAATGTGGCCTTCCTCTCCGGGCTGACGCTGATGAAGCTCCTCATTAGGCCGCCAATGTCCAGTCTGTCCAAAACATCTCCATGAACATGCATGAGAGCAAGGTGCGTCAGTCTTTTTTTGGGTCATCGTTGTGTGCAACCACGTCTTCAGCCGGCACAGAGTGGAAAATGTTCTGTCTGATGATGCAGCTGAGATGGGGAGACACAGGCACAGCTTGATAAGATTTTCAGCTTCTTTGAAAACAGCCCTCGTATGTGGATGGAGTTTGGACATATTTGCAGCTATGTCTTGTACAGTGTTACCGGGGAAGTCGCTGAAGACGTCTCCGATCATTTTAAGCTGCGTCTCCAGTCGTTCCCTGTCAAAGTACAGGGGAAGGTGCAGGGAATCCACATTTACTAGTTGATCCTTTTTGGAAGCCTGAATAAAGCACCTTCTCCCTGAGAGCGGCTGTTTTCATCCATCTTGGTCGAATCTCCTCTTTAGTTCTTCTATAACTAAGTCCACTGCTGCATAAAACTCAGATCGCCATGAGTGTTGTGCTGCTTCCTCTGGCTCTGCCGTGTGGCGAAAGCGGACTGGTGTTTTTTTTATCCCCTGCTCGTCTGGCATTTTCAGTCCAGCTGTGGCTACCTTGTGCACCATGTTCTCCACCACAGCATCATCTCGAAGCGCTTCCATGCATTTTCTCAGCAGTTCAGTGCACTCAATGGTACCCAGTGCGCCGGCTTTGGTGTGCTGTAAATCCCTGGCCGCCGACTCACACGGCTCGAAAAGTGCTGCACAGCACAGGAGGCCAAAGTAAGTTTTAGCTTTCAGCGCCTTCTTATACAGGCCCCCGATCTTGGCTCTGGTCTCTCCTCTCACACTTTTGTCTTCCTTAAACTGCTCCAAAGTTTCAATGATTTGTCGGTAGTCACTGCATACTCGCTTAATGGCAATTGTCCTTACGCACCATCTTGTTGGGCATATTGCCAGTATGGTAACCACTGCTTCATCACAGCAAAACATAGACTCATAGAGATTCTTGCGCTTGCCTGACTCACGGATTACCACAGCTGTGCCCTGAACAAAGTTCATGGATTCTGCAATCAGACTCACTTCGCGGGCAGCCTCTTGCAGAACTAGGTCCAGCGAGTGGTTGGCACAGTGCACGAAGAGGGACTCGGGACATAGCTTCTTTACTCCAAGGTAAGTTTACTTTATTTATTAGATGATTGATTTAACCACCGTTTACTAAAAGTAATATGATTTAGCAGCAGGGAGGGTGATGAGTTCTCTGTTAGCATTAGCTCTGGTCCATAGGTCTGTCCCACACCAGAGCTATGTTAGCATGAGACAGTCACAGCATTGTATTAATATAATTAATAAGTGACGTTAACATCACTAGCCTCACATTATACCTAACAAAATAAATATCCAGGGCCATACATATTTGTAGACAATGAGGCGGGCTTATAGGTGGCTAGCAAGTTAGCCAGAATGCTAACGGAGAGATGTTTTTACTCATCACCCTCCCTGCTGCTAAATCATATTACTTTTACTAAACGGTGGTTAAATCAATCATCTAATAAATAAAGCTAACTTACCTTTGAGTAAATGTTGGCATGTTTTGTAACTTTCCCCACGTTCAGTTGATTGTGTGGACGGACACTACTTAACCCGCAGACTGCAGATTTCCACTGTTTGTTTTATCTTGTTAAAGGGAATAAAAATGTCCCTCCAAACGTTCTGGACACCTCAAGTCACTGTTGCAGGTCCCCAGCAGCAATATTTCACCACGGCGTTATTCTAGTGTAATGTAAATACAGTTGATCATTGGAAAAATGGCAAAATAACATTGTCCTTAATGGAGGAGCAGCGAGAATGTCCGACCTAGCAACAGTAACTAGGGAGGGGACGGTGCTTACCGAAAGGTCGATTGGGATGTTTAGTCTGAGAAACACATCCCTGACGCACTTGAACAAAGTCTCCCCGCTGCTGTCAGGAGCGCTGTAAAATCCCAGGAAATCAGAATGAGTCTCCATGTTGGCGTCCACATATTGCAGTGTAAGGGAAAATTGTTCTCTGTTACTGGCATCTGTGGTGCCATCAGCTGTGAGCCCATAAAAGGGAGCGTTTGCACCACGGGATACAATCTCACTTTTAATGGCGCAGGCAAACAGTTGAATTACTTGGTTCTGAATTGTGTCCGATAACCAGTTATCTCTCCTGAGAATCCATTCTCTCTCTTTGGGGAGGTTGTACGTACGCTCCAGCATTAGTTCGTATAGAATGCCATCACGGCTGCTCTCACCCCCAGAAGAAGCGCGCTGACCTGAACATCAGTTCCAGGACCCTTCTCGCTGTAATTTGAGTCTGGCGGGCAGCGTCAGATAAAAGTGCATTGATTGGTGTATTTTTTAAAGCAGAGATTTTTTTGAATGCCATCGCTGTGAAGCTTAGATTTATGGGGTTCCATGAATGCCAAAAATATGTTCAAGTACTCACTGTTAATGTCCAATTCAGTGAAGAATTATATTACAGCTGACCCAGGATACCTCAGGCGTCATGTAGCTACAGAAAATAGCTTGAGTATGCGATAACAGGTTCGGACTTAAAATAATTTTAGTCACACAAGAGTGACAATGGACGATGTCTACTGTGTTTGAATCTATTTTGACTATTTGACTTTTACCACGTAAATGATTGCCGCTTCCAGGGTGCGGATTTCGTCCTTTGGTGGCCTCAGAAAAACACCCACATCAGATCAACACATGAAAGACACATGATAAGGAGACACAATAAGGATATATTGGAACAACAGTCTAACGACCCACAGCATCAACACAATACAACAACGCATCATAGGCGCATACCAACGACACACCATAACGACGAAAAGCAAGAACACGTACCATCGACACAATACAACAATGCATCATAGGCGCATACCAACGACACACCATAACTACGAAAAGCAAGAACACTTACCAAGAACACGTACCAACGACACATAGCATCGACACAATACAACAACGCATCATAGGCACATACCAACGACACACTATAACTACGAAAAGCAAGAACACGTACCAACGACACATAGCATCGACACAATACAACAACGTATCATAGGCACATACCAACGACACACCATAACTACGAAAAGCAAGAACACATCGCAACGACACATAGCAACGACACACCATAACTACGAAAAGCAAGAACACATCGCAACGACACATTAGCAACGACACAATACAACAACGTATCATAGGCACATACCAACGACACACCATAACGATGAAAAGCAAGAACACATCACAATGACACATAGCAACGACACAATACAACAACGCATCATAGGCACATACCAACAACACACCATAACTACGAAAAGCAAGAACACATCGCAACGACACACCATAACTACGAAAAGCAAGAACACGTACCAACGACACATAGCAACAACACACCATAACTACGAAAAGCAAGAACACATCGCAACGACACATAGCAACGACACACCATAACTACGAAAAGCAAGAACACGTACCAACGACACATTCCAACGACACACCATAACTACGAAAAGCAAAAACACATCGCAACGACACATAGCAACGACACACCATAACTACGAAAAGCAAGAACACGTACCAACGACACATAGCAACGACACACCATAACTACCAAAAGCAAGAACACGTACCAACGACACATAGCAACGACACACCATAACTACGAAAAGCAATGACATGTACCAACAACACATTATAATGGCACAGAGCAACGACGCATAGCAACGACGCATAGCAACGACGCATAGCAACGACGCATAGCAACGACACATAGTAACGACGCATAGCAACGACTCACCATAACGACGAAAAGCAAGAACACATCGCAACGACACATAGTAACGACATATCATAATGCCGAAAAGCAACAACACGTACCAACGACACATAGCAACGACACATCATAATGGCGCAGAGCAACGACGCATAGCAACAATGCATATCAACGATGCATATCAACGACGCATAGCAACGACGCATAGCAACGACGCATAGCAACGACGCATAGCAACGACGCATAGCAGCGAGGCATAGCAGCGAGGCATAGCAGCGACGCATAGCAGCGACGCATAGCAACGATGCATAGCAGCGACGTATAGCAGCGACGCATAGCAGCGACGCATAGCAAAGACGCATAGCAGCGACACATAGCAACGAGGCGTACCAACAACACGTACCAATGACACATAGCAACGATGCATAGCAACGACGCATCATAACGAGAAAAACAGGTGACACAATCAGACAGTGAGTGTAAGGAGACAACAGAAGTGTAAACCAAAGTTAAATAGATACAACCAAACGTTAAGCCAAGTGAGCAATCTACATAGACAAAGTAGTTGTTAAACATGGGGAAACATCTTAACAAACAACCAATGGACATAAACAGTGAGCACTTGAACATATTTTTGCCATTCATGGAACTCCATATAGATTTCTAATGCTCGTTAAACTTTTCTGTGGCTTTTCGCCAGTTTGTGAAGCCTCCCTTTACAAAACAGCTTTCTAACCGAGCAATCTCTTTATTAATCAGACATTTCCCCACTGCTGTGACACAGTTGAAACAAACAACGCGATCACCGTCTTCAATGTAACGGAGCCATCTCCATTTTGTAAACCAGCTCGCACTGCATGAATGACAAAACGCTTCTTTTACGAAATGCCTTCCTGGGAAACTAAAGCTGGCTGGTTGATGCGGTGCCTCTGAAAGATTAACATTTTGACCTGACACGTTATGAGGAGGTGCGCAGCTCTTGTCCCGGTTCTGGTCCTCATCACAGTCTGGTGCTGGTGCTACTGTTTCCATCGTTTTAGGGGTGATCGGACTGGACTGCAAGTCTGCCTCTTCTAACTCTCTGGGGTTTCTCTTTTTGTTTTGTTGAGGCCTCCCAAAACCGTTTTTGTGTTATCAGGTCAGCTAGCTTGATTGCTGAAGACGTACTTTGATTGCAAAGGTTGCTGGTGATAACGATGGCAGCATTGGTAACAGCTTTGCCTTGACAATCCAATCAGAGAGCGAAAATCCTCTGACCTCATTGCCCCTCATCGGGCCAGCTAGCTGCCCTCAGGTATTGATTGGATTGTCAGGGCAAAGCTGTCACTAAGGCTGCTAGCTGGGGTAGCTAGCTGGCCCAATGGCGGCAAATTTAAAAGCCGATTTGTTAAAAAAAAAAAAAAAAAACTATTCTGTTGCTACATAGTTTAATTAACGTAGGCCTGCTCTACTGATTCTGAAGGCCCTGTACAAATTAGATTGCTCTGGCAGCATAGATAATCCACAGACATGTCCGGAAGCGGTGCTGCAGCCCCACCAACAGGGGGTGCTGCAGCACCCCCTGCACCCCTATGCTGGGCTATGCACTTAACTGGTTTGTTTTATGACTTCTTAATGTTTTTTTTAATCATGTCATGAATATTTTACAGTAATTAAAAACATTTTAAAAAGATCGAGGATTTAAAAGACATCTGTTTAATTTTAATGACCTCTCACGGCCCACCTGCAGTCCCACGACGGCCCACCAGGGGGCTGCGGCCCACACTTTGAGAATCACTGCTCTACAGTATATTAAAAATAAGAGGAAAAAACTGCTGCCAAATGGTCTTTATTATAAGACAAAAACAGGTACTTAAGGTGAAAATGCCCCCCCCCATTTCAATATTTCAATCGGGGGCAGTCGGGGTCTCCTCCAGCTCTGGGTAACTGCAGCTCTCATCTTCCTGCTTGTTTTAAACGTTTGATGACGTAATTGTTAGCGTGACAGCAGCGACAGCCGTGTTGCCATGTTTGATTGATTTCCTCAGATACATATCAGGCTCGTTTGTGGTGGATTTTAAATGGGGTTCGCTGGAAACCTGGAACGGTTTTGACCGTGCGTGAACTTTGAAAGAGCGTCGTTCACAACTGCCCAAATGAACTCGTTCACGCCCCCCGCTGGTGAAGGAGAAAGAGAACGAGTTCAGTTCATGTTCGCAAAAAATATTAACTTGTTCGTGAAATTTCGTTCAATGAACGCGTTCGGGTACAACACTGTCCCTATATTTATGTTTAACTACTTGGTGACTACAATATCACAGTAAGACTGAGTAAAAACCTAAATAATAAAGACTTGGCAGTGATTAGATTTCAGTGAATTTTATTTGCATGCAAGCTGAGCTACTTATATTATACATGAAGGTGGGTCTTGTTTTTTAACCCAATCAGATTATAGTTTACTATTTGGCCAATGCTGATTGGTTAGCTAGCCTGTCCATCTGCACCTCAGCTGAACGGAAACAGCGGCGCAGCCAAGCAACACAAAGGTGAAAGGTACTCTGGACCAGGCCTTCAGACCTCAACTAGATACAGTGGTACCTTAACTTAAGAAATTAATTCGTTCTGAAAGTTTTTTTTCATAAATGGAAAATTTCGTAATTAGAAATGCATTTTACCCTAGTCCGACATAATATTTTATAAATTACAAAAAAGCCTCCTCGTGAGGCGACGGGAAATCGAAGAGGATGCTGGGTTACACTCATACAGACAAGGGGCCCTCCTAGCCAATGGGATGCCAGGAAGATGCTAAGCGATAGCCAATGGGATGCCAGGAAGATGCTAAGCGATAGCCAATGGCGAGCAGCTCGACGCCCGCTTTCAAACCGAGATACAGAGCCGACAGCTATGTTTACGT